>CAJNDV010031185.1:17864-29435 GCA_905221635.1 Symbiodinium sp. CCMP2456 | reverse complement strand
TTTTTTTTTGGGGGGGGGTGGTTCCTTTGATAATTGCAGCATACTGGGCCCCTCAAACCCCTATTCCAAGCATGAAGGCCCCTGTATTACTTCGGGTCGCAGGATGGCTCAGGGAGTTGGCTCTTTGTGTGGTTGCAGTGTTAAGCGCTGTAGGCGTGGTAAGGGGGACTAGTTAGTATCTAAGGGCTCTGTTGAATATTTGGGGGTGCGAGGGCCTAAATCCTCAACCCTAAACCCTAAACCATCAACCCAAAAGCCTAAACCCTAAACCCTAAATCCTCAACCCTAAACCCTAAATCCTCAACCCTAAACCCTAAATCCTCAACCCAAAAGCCTAAATCGGGGTTCGGGGTTCAGGGCTCTGAGCCTGGAGCTCGACCCTGAAGCCTCCATTTTGAAGCCCGGTAGTTGCCTAACTAACATCGGGGCCCCTTTACCCTAAACCCTAAACCCTACCAGGACCCCCCAATGGCCCTTTAATAGAGCCCTTATGGTCCCTAATAGTGGGTATTTCGGGTATATTAGAGGGTAGTTGGGGGGTCTAGGTAAATCCCGAAGCCCCGAAGGCCCTGAACCACGAACCCCAAGCTCCAATAATAGAGGGGTCTGATTTGAAATAGTATAGGGGCCCTAATAATTAGAATCGGGTTTTGGGGCCCCTTTAAAGGGTTCCTTACAGGGTTCTATAAGGGCTACTATAAGGGTTTAGGGTGCAGGGGCCTTAAAAATGAGATTAGGGTTTTGGGGACCTTTATAGAACAAATATGAATCAGGAACCACCAAAAATAGTATTAGTAATTATTTAGGCCCCTATCTTAACCCCTAAACCCCCTAAGTTCGGATCGTAGCTTCAGGCATCTTTCGGATCGCACCTCCTTGGGCTGCAGATGCTGGCTCTCTAGCCCATCCAGGATGATCCTCAGGGCGATTGTGTGAAAACCCTAAACCCTGAACCCTAGAACCCTAAAGCCCTAAACTCCGGGGCTTGTAAGGGGCTTGAGGGGCACTGATAGGCTTTACTCTCGAGGATAATGTTGAAACCACCTAACTGCATTTTAGGTTGCACGGTCTTTGGGGTTCAATCTATCCTGAACCCCGAAACCCCGAACATGCTAGAAGCGGTAATTGGTAAAGACAAAAAGCTGACCCTTCGGGGTTCCGTTTCATAGTTGTGGTATGGCATGCGCCCAGACCCCATTCTAGTTGTTGAAGCTCCTGCGTTTCCCAGCTGTGGGAAGCTACTTGCCAAAAGTGCCTTTGATCGTCTCAGAATGCCGTCACGCCGTAAACTCTAAACCCATGCCCCTAAACCCTAAACCCTCAACCCTGAAGCCTGAACCCTACCCAGAGACTCTGCTCTTCTGTCTGTTCCTCCAGGAGTCTGGGGGCCCTGTCAATGCCTGAATCCCTCCACGCCACAGTCATGAAGGCCCTGAGCCGGGCCCTATGATTTTTTAAGTTTCATATAGTGTTTAGGGCTTTGGGTTTAGAGCCCAGGTTTAGGGCGTAGGAAAGCAATCAAACCATAAGCATCGAATTAAGGTTAAAGCCGCAGGCCTTTAAAACTCACTGCCCTGCTCTCGTCGAAGCCTACAGCTGTACCAACACCACTGAACCTGAAGTAGAAGCTTAAAAGTTGGGACATCATAATCATTATCCTCATGCCGTACGCGATCATGTGTAGGATACGGAATCCCAGCCACCAATCATCCTAAACCCATGGTTTCAAACTTCTGGAACTCACGATACTTTCGCGGAGAGTAGTTGCAACACAGAGCACGGAAGCAAGGAAGCTGAGGAATGCTGTTTCAGGAACTGAGAGTTTTGGGTGTTGGGACTCCGAACTTAAAGCTCTGGTTCGGTTTAGGGTTTAGGGTTGAGGGTTTAGGGTTTAGGTTGTAGGGTTTAGGGTCTATATTTCTGGTTTGCAAATTTAAGCTCAGTGGTTTAACTTGCTTCCCCCTCTCCCAAGGTCATACGTAACTTTCAGAGTAGTACAGTTGGAACAGAAAGCCAAGATCCTGATAAGCTAGCTGCTTGTGAAGTACTAAAATGCCCACTGCGACGCCCAAGTTGACCCTGTGTTGCCCTCTCGTCGTGTGGAACCCCCCGCTCCAGGTGCACAGCTTCCCGGCTTATGTCTTTGCCCATGTCTTGCCAGCGAAGACATAAGACCCTGCACCTCTGAAAATCCTGCCTCCTACAGTAATCATAAAGCTACATAGCAGAACAACAAACGAACAACGACTCCACCACCTAAACTCAAACTGCTCCTGAAAACTCCCTGTACCGTAAACCCTAGATAGCTTTAAAGCCCTCACCCGGACATACCACAAAACTCTAATACAGAAGCCTTAATAATTGGAATAGGGTTTGGGGGTATATTATACTATAACTGTAAATATAACATCGAACTCCCAAAAACAGTATTGGTAATTCTCTAGGCCCTTTGTTAAGCCCTGAATCCTAAATCTTCCCCTACGCACCAGGAAACATAAAACCCTCCCTCGGAACTCTAAAACCCCAAGCCCTCGATCTTAAACTCTCTAAACAAAACAGCAACACAGCACTGGCCAAACTCTGAATCCGATATGAATCTCCCGATGCCCTCTAAAAATCAAAAACAAACCCCTGAACCCTGAAACCCTTAAAACCCTGAACACCTAAACTCCAAACCCAAACCCTAGAGGCCCAAACCCTGAAGGCCCAAACCCTAAACCCCGAACCTCTGAACCCTAATGTAGGGGCCTGAATAGTTAGAATAGGGTTTTGGGGTATACTATACTATAGTTATCATGAAGAACCCACAAAATAATGTGTATTTCTTTAATATATATATATATATATAATAATAATAATAATAATAATAATAATAATAATAAATATATATATATATAATATATATATATATTATATATATATATATATATGTAGAAGTCTGTAATTATTAAGGCCCCTATATTATTTAAAGCGATCAAAACAGCCCTGGCCGGGCCGGCGACCCCGTGTTGCAGTCCGCTAACTGAGAGCGCTTCTTCAGCAAGTGAGCGACCTGTTTAGGGCTTCAGGGGTTGAGGGGTTTAGGGTTTAGGGGTTCAGGGGTTTAGGGTTTAGGGTTTAGGGGTTAGGGGGTTTAGGCTTAGGGTCTATTTTGGGGTTTGGGGCTTATAGGGTTTAGGGTTTTGGAGTTTGAGGGTTTAGGGTTTGGGCTTTTGCAGCAAGTGAGCGACTTGGCCGTGGTCTGTTCATGCCTTTTGGAGGCATTGACGTGCGGCTTAGGGTTCAGGATTTAGGGTTTAGGATCTATACGGGGCTTGGAGAACTGACAATTTCATAACAGTAATAATATTAATACTAATATGTTGTTTGTGCTGGGTGGTTCTCTAAAGCTTTTTGGAGAACTGACAGTTACACAGTGGTTCTTACGTTGTTTGTGTTGGGTGAGGGTTTGATATGCAAGCTTGGGCTCCTGTTCAAGCACTTCCTCGAATGGGCTTAGGGCTTTGAGGGCTGGTGGTTCTGAGGTTTAGGGTGCTGAGGTTGGTGTAGGATTTCCCAAGCTGCTGCTTTCTGCACGGGGTGGCAGGGTGACTGGGTGGTTTATAGGGAAGATTTCATAAGCCCATAATCATCTTTGCCTCAGGCTGTACGTAGTAGCACCTTCAACCGTTTTCTCTCAGGTTGCGAAACATCAATTGGCAGATTTTGATTTGTAGAAGCAGACCTTGAAACCAAGGTAAAGAGTCGTGGAAGCGTATCGCACCAACGAACGGAGAGCGTTTGGGAAGGAGCCCCAGGAGGTTACCAACATGTGAGATTTCCATGATCTTCAGAATATCAGCTATGATAAAGCCCCAAAGTGCCGGCCTCGCGAACGGTGACAGCCTGGCCTCCTGCGAGAGGGCAAGACTTGACGAGTTTTGGCTTCAGTTAAGGTTTAGGGTTTAGGGTTTAAGGCATTTAGGGTTTAGGGTTTAGGGTTTAGGGCGTTTAGGGTTTAGGGTTTAGGGATTTCTTCAAGCGGGATCCCTGACACGTTGAATTGGTTGCAGCGTCTTGCGCTGAATGCGCAGACTGCTACACCGACTCAACACAGCTGAAAGGCATGTCAAAACAGGTCTAAAACAAGACAGGAAGGCACAACTTACACACGATACACCCCTTTACCCGATCCCGCACAAGCCCCCCACCCCAAGCCAGCAACTCTAAATCATGACATCCCACATCCTAAAAATGCACAACCTCAAACCCTGGACAGCAAAAAATACAAAATCCAAATTCCTACCTAGACCCCGAATCCCTAAACCCTGAACCCTAAACTTTAAACCCCCAAAATCCCAAGCCGTAGCCCACCGTTGGCCTTGGAGCTTCTTGCCGGTAGTTCGGGCATTCCAGTCGTTATGGAGGCACGGCGGAGCCTCTAGAGGCTGCTTGCTTTGTTGTTGCTTACCTACAGGCTCCGTTGTAGCTCCTTTTTGGGGGATACCTTATAAAATCCTTAATATATATTTGGTTAAACCAAAAAAAGGAACTACAACGGAGACTATAGGTAATGGGCTTCAGGCTTTAAAATGGGAGTGTGGTTCTTGATGTCTAAGCTTTGAGGCTTTGGGGAAGGGGGCGGTTTGTCCATTGTTTGTTGTTGCTGTCGAAGTTTTTGCTTGGGGGAGTGGAGCGGAAAAGGAGACCCTGAAGTTTTGTTGTCCTTTCTGGTGGGTTGGGGACGACGGGCATATTTCGCAAGAGTGTGGCGATCGGGTTTTTAGAGCTCAAGGAAGCCGGTGGCCCCGGCTTTAAGGTTCTTGCATTGCTTAAGGACTTCAGGGTTTAGGGATCTTGGAGTCTACCGTTATAGGCTATAGGGGCCATAAGAGGGTATTCTTGCCAATGCTAATTAACCACCACAGAGACTTGAAAGAGATGATCGAGCACTGGCGTGCGTCGAATGCAAGATATTTAGCTTGGGAAGAGATGCCTCCAAGCGGCTACAGGCTTTGGATTTGGAACACGCCCTTAGCAAACGGGCCGGCAGTTGCCAGCATCCTCCCTTAAACCCTAAACCCTAAACCCTAAACCCTAAACCCTAAACCCTAAACCCTAAACCCTTAAACCCTCAGACCTTATGCCCTAAGTCACCATGTCGCTGCTGTTTGGTTGGGTACGACGGTCCAACATCGTCCAACGGGCAGAGTAACCTTCATGGAAGCCACAAGGATAAACTAGGGGCGTTCATAATTAGAACAGGGCACTGGGAGTATATTCGAGGATAGCTACATGGGAACTGTAAGGCTGGAGCTTGAATACCTCAAAAAACTCCACCTCACAACAGCCCCTTCTGTACGGGAATAGCCTCGTATGATCAGCAATTAGTCCATGCAATGTCCCAACCGCAGAAGCACCTGAAACTCTCAACCCCAAAACCCCCAACCCCACCCCAAACCCTGAAGCCCCAAACCCTAAAACTTAAAGCCTTAAAACTGCCCTCCCAGAGGCGTTTAGGTAATGTAGGGGCCTTCACATGTAGGGTCTTGGGGAGTTCCTCATTGTAACTGTAGTATAATGTACCCCCAAAGCCCTAAACCCCAAACCTCAAACCCTAAACCCCAAAGCCCTAAACCCCAAACCCTAAACCCCAAACCCTAAACCCTAAGCCCTAAACCACTAAGGCCCCCCCGCTGTCTTATTCTGGTGCCTCACGGGCCCAGTCCAGCACGGCATCGATCTTCAGCAGGCGCCGGCTGTCCTGCTAGTCTTTCTTAGTGGTTTAGGGGTTTGGGGTTTAGGGTTTTATAGATTTAGGGTGTATAACATGATGTAGCGATCTTTTTTACAGGGTCTAGGGTTTAGGGCATGGTCTAGGGGTTCTTCTAATAGATCTATAAAACTTCCATTTTTTTGCTACGTGCTGCTTGCTTCAAGGGTTTCTTTCAAGGCTGCCTAAATTTCCAGTATATTACCCTGACCATGAAAGGTCATCCTCTAGCTAACGATGCTGGGCTGCAACGTAATTACAGGATTGGCCGTACGCCTGCAAACGAGAAGCTTCCTGCACTTTTTCCGGTAGTTTAGGGTTTACACTACCCGAGGGCAAAGGTTGCCCCAGCCAAAAGACGACGTCACGTTTCCCTAAGGGTCCAAGTACCCAAATAGTAGGGTTTCAAGGTCCAAAAACCATTCAGAGTATGGATTTTGGGACCTAAAACCTTACTATTTGGGTACTCGGACCCTTAGGGTTTGGAAGAAGGAAGTGTAACGGAACCTTGCATGTAATTTGGCGAGCTGAGTCTTGAAACAATCGATCTAAAATTGGAACCCGAGCCCTAGCTGTCCCTCCTAAATACGGTCCTTGGTCCCCCAATTAAAGGCTCATGGTATACCTCCTTAAAGTGTTAGCATCATACCTTGCCCTAATATCTGGACAAGGTTTTGGGGGTATCCGTATGCTATAGATTACGCACACTATCTTTCAGGAAACCTGACAAATATTCCTGAGATTAAGCCCACTCAATAGTGCCATACCCATTAAACCGTTTTAGGAGCCCTTTAAAGGAACCCTTGAAGGAAGCGGCATCTCCGAACGACGCCGGGTCCTCCTTGGACAATATCCGGGCAAGCGTGGACATGCCGGACCTTGCTGGGTTTAGGGCCTACCTTAAGAACCCAAAACCCACTTTTTTTGTAGGTTCTGATTAAAAACCCTAACGTGGGATTTATAGGGACCCTACAAAAAAGTAGGTTTTGGGTTCTGAAGCTAGGGCTTGGCTTAGGGTTAAAAAGGCTCGATGATGAAGTTTAGGACGACAGAAAGCGGTCCTGAGTGAGTGGCCCTCAAACGGCCTGATAATCAGGTTTAGGGTTTAGGGTTTAGGGTTTAGGGTATGGGGGTGTTAAGGGCCCTTAAAGGGCCCGATTATGAGGCTTTGGGTGACACATAGGGGCCTAAAAGTCAATCGATGGTTTGGGGGCTGCCTTATACTGGTTTGAAAGATTCGGAGACCATGAATCAGGCCCTTTAGCACCCGGGGCCTTTGGGGCTTAAGACTTGGGGGGTTTAGGGTTTAGGGCTTCAGGGCAAATCCTAGCAAGCAGCGCTGTATAATTCAACTAAGCTGAGGCAAACGTTGTTGGGCTGTCTGGGCCGGGTTCAGCGATCGCGGCCTTTGCAAATTGAAGAGGCTTTAGCCTTTGGCCACCTCCCTTGATCTCGTCGCTGCTCTTGTGCCTGTGCTGGAACAACTTCCCCCTCATGGCTTCGAACATTTCGGTGCTCTCGTTCACTTTCCAGATCAAGGCCATGCACGTGTTCATGATCGGCGTCGCTATAGAGTACAGTTGCCTCTTCCTGGTTGCCTCTCCACAGGTCTCTTGCATGTGCCCAGTGTGTCCTCCGTGGCGACGGAGTCGGAGTCTTGAAGCCAGGACATATACTGGTTCCGATAGGCTTCGCTGCAATCCGCCCGAGGCTGTGCTCTCTTTAACGGAAAGCAAGATCAGCATGTCTTAGACGACCAATGCCTCCCTTGCCTATGATGCTTTTGCATGTCCTGCGTACTAGGACTGGGTTGCAACCATCCTGCCGGGGAAATCACAGACTCAGCCTCGCAACTCGAGAACAGGGAGGATTTCCGGGGTAAACTATAGTATACTACAATATATTTGTAATGAGGAACCCTGAGGAATAGTACCGATACTGATTCAAGCTTCTACGTTAAACCAAGCACGCGGAGCCTCGACAAGGATTCCAAATCTTGAGACTTGCCTTATCCAAGAAGTACCTAGGGGCCTTGATGATTAGAATGAAGTTTCGATGGAGGTTGTAACACAGTACGGAAGATGCGCAATCTTCATCCCGACTCTCATGTTTAAACCCCTAAACCCTTAAACCATAAACCCTTAAACCCGAAACCCTCAAACCTTACACCCTGAACCCCTTACCCCCAAACCCTTAAACCCTAAACCCCCACCATAAATCAAACTTTATCAGACACTCATAAAGCCTGTGAAGTCCCTATGAACACTTGTCCATCAAACAGACAAAGCCTTTATACAGCCCCCTAAACCCCACACCCCAGGCCCTAAACCCTAAACCCTATTAAACCGTAAACCCGAACCTTAAACCCTTAACCGCAGCCCCTCTTGGGCCTTACTGTGACTGAGCCCGGCACTTTGGCGGCCCAACAAGGATGGCATTGACCTTTATTTCTTTCGTTCTTTCTTTAGTTTAGGGCTAAGGGTTTAGGGTTTATCGGTTTAGGGTTCAGGGCTTTGGGTCTATATCGTTCTTACCTGATTCGTTTCCGCACAACATGCACAACAATAAAGCAACTAAAGTCGCAACAACGGCCAACAAATCCAAACAACCACAAATACCGATACCTCAACAACGAAAGCACTAAAGCCCAAAACCCGCAGGAGTTTGCGGTTTGCGGGTCAAGCCGCGCGGTCCGGGCCGTTGACGCGGTAAGGATAGATCGATGCGTCCATCTCCTTCTTCTTTGTTGCTTGGTGGTTGAAATGCTTCGGGTCTACAGGGTTTAATGTTTCGGTGCTTTGTTGTTCTAGGGCTTGTAGCGTTTAGGGCTGCAGCTGTTCGATTTTAGGGTTCCGGGCTTCAGCTTTGAATCGACGCGAAGGATTGCAAGAGCTTGAGGGCTTCGGGTGTATGACAAGAAGGGTTACTTTCACGGACCCTTTAAGGGGGTGCTATGCAATAGGGGCCCTACTAGTTCGAAGCGGGTTTGTAACCTGGGATTTGTGCATGTAGGATCTGGTCATTTAACGAGCTTCAGGACTGAGATCTTAAGGAAACAAGACTGTGTAATTAGGAGCATGCAAAAGGCCTTATGAAACCCTAAACCCTAAACCATCCCAAACCCTAGGAGCCCGGTCAACCCTAGAAGCTGTAAGCCCTAAACTTCTCTTGTGACCTGCAAAGCAACAGCTTAGGGTTTTCGGGTTTGGGGTGTCGGGTCTACTACTGCCTTATTGACGCTGCTGCTGCGACTGCCCCAGTACCAAACTCTAGATCTTCAGCCTGGACGTTGTGAGCCCGCGCTTCTTTGATTCAGCGGCTTGGAGCGGAGTGTAGCGAGTTGCCAAACCCGCCCAACAATCCCTAAACCCCTGCCGCTAAACACTTTCCGGATCCCGTCTAATGTGTTCTGGAGGATCTATACGGGGCTTCCTACACAAACCCTAAGCCTCACAGAACCCTACAAACCCCTTCTCGAAACCCCTACCACACCCTGTTCGAACCCTAAACCTAAGCCCCTGTCCTCTGGAGGATCTGGCTGCTCTGCGATGGCCTCAAGCGCCACGAGCTCCTCGGCGGCACCTGTACTGAATGGTTATAGTTTACAGGGTTTGAGGTTTAATGGTTTAGAGCTAAGGGGCTAGATTCTTGTGAACCCGATGATATTCACTGAAAACCCTTACTTGATGCAAAAAACATCCCCAAACCCTTCTGGGGTTTAATCAAGTCTGTTGGGTTCAGGGTCGCAAAAGCATATACGGTTCAGGGGCGACCTGCAGGACCCCAAACTACGCCCCATACACCAGAGTTTCAAGGCATATACTTCATACATCTATGTACATTAAGTTATATACTCTCTGTACACACACACACATATATGTGTGTATATACCCTACATACTACACAGACTCTCTCCCTCTCTCTCTCTCTCTGTATATATATATATATATACCCACACCTAGACATGATGACACTGTCTACTCCGCCGCCACCACAGCTGGTCCCCTCGGACAGCATCCCAAAGCCGGGCAAAGACCCAGAGTTTGCGGAGCAGCCCGAGGAGGCGCTCGAAAGCCATTGTGTGTGCACACATTCTGCTACAGGGTTTAAGGTGTATAGGGCTTCAGGGGTTTAGGGGTTTAAGGGGTTGGGGTTTTGGGTTTAGGGCTTAGGGGTTCAGGGCTTAGGGTCAGAATGAAGGCAGACTAGCGATACCCGAGCTTGGGAACCCGCGAACGTTTGAAAAGGGAGCCCTTCTTGGTTCTGCCATCGTCGTCTTCCGAGTCGGTGCTCGCTCGCTTTCGTCCGATCAATTGCGCGATTTGTCATAGCAGATTGCCTCACCCTCGAGCTTTGGGAAGAAACACGTCCTTTCCATTTGCCCCCGGCTCAAGATGTCGGCCAGCAGCATTAATCATGAGAAGAAGGCTCTGGGGTATATGAGAGCATAGTGATACAGGGCTGGGCTTTGAGTCCGGAAAGACTGGCGACCGTTTATATAGGGCGACTGTTTAGAGCTTGGGCTTGTGCTGCACTCGGGGTCTTAAGTTTCACTGTCTCTGTGCAATTGCAAGGCTTCCAGATTCAAACCCAAAACCCCAAACCCCTAAACAGCTCAAGTGCTACCTAAACCCCTAAGCTGACCCCCAAATGTACCTTCTACCATCGCCACCAGATATACTACGAAGGGAAGGAATAGGGAGCCGAAAAGCACCAATTAAGCATCAACTGAGGGAAGATCCCTACGGAGGCGTAGCTTGCAATAGCTCATATGTAGATGCCTTTTCAAGCGCTTAACAAAAGGCCTCCACTGCACTATCCCCTAAACCCTAAACCCCTAAACCCCTAAACCTCTAAACCCCTGAACCCCTAAACCCTGAACCCCTAGACCCTAGGCCTCCACTATCCCCTAAACCCTAAACCCCTAAACCCTAAACCGCAAACCCCTAAACCCTAAACCGCTAAACCCCTAAACCCCTAAACCCCTAAACCCTCAACCCCAAACCCCTAAACCCTAAACTCAAATTAAAGATACCTCAGGGCCTTCTGAAAGACCCCCTGCGGCCCTCAAGCCGAACGCCCAAGCCCTACACCCTCATTACGTTTAGAAGGCTTCGAATGTTTAGGGTTTATGGTTTAGAGTTTAGGGATGCTTAGGGGGTTTAAGGGTTTAGGGTTTAGGGATGTGTAGGTGTTTTAGGGTTTAGGCTTTAGGGATGTTTGGGGGGTTTAGGGTTCAGGATTCAAGGATATTCAGTTGGTTTTGAGGGTTTAGAGGGTTTAGGGTTGAGAGTTGAGGGAGTACTCAGCCCGTCATGTATAAGAAACCAAGCCACCAGGCCCTTATTCCTAATTTGTATTCTTGATCCCTACAGCTGAACAAAAACCCAAAATGGACCCTAAACCCTAAACCCCTAAACATCCCTACACCCTAAACCCTGAAACCCTAAACACCCCTAAACCCTAAACCCCTAAACATCCCTACACCCTAAACCCTAAACTCTAAAACACCCCTAAACCCTATAGTACTCTAAACACCCCTCAACCCTAAACCCTAAACCCTAAAAAGCCTACACCCTAAACCCAAAAAATGGCATTCGCAACCCACTGAGATCCCGCACGCGCTTCCAGGGCCTCAGCCTGCTAGCAGGGTGCGAGGCTGCCAGCTCTTAATGTAGGGGCCTTGGGGTTTTAGGGGTTTAGGGTTTGGGGTTTGGGGTTTAGGGTTTAGGGTTTGGGGTTTAGGGTTTGGGGTTTAGGGTTTAGGATTTGGGGTTTAGGGTTTGGGGTTTAGTGTTTGGTGTTTAGGGTTTAGGGTT
>CAJNDV010031184.1:25460-36856 GCA_905221635.1 Symbiodinium sp. CCMP2456 | reverse complement strand
AAACTCCCTAAACCCTAAACCCCCCTTAACCCTAAACCCTTGTTCTCGTTGTAACCAGAAATCTGCTTTATAGAGGAAGAGGCATGGCCCACCCTGACCTCTGAGGCTCTCTTAGACCAACAGCTTTCTAAGCGTCTACAGTGTTTTGTATGGTTTGGGCTTTGGTGTCTGAAGTTGAGGGTTCCATGGTGGACTTCTACAGTGTTTTGTATGGTTTTTGTGGGGTTTAATAGTGCGAGGGGCCTTAAGAATAGGGTTTGGCGTGGTTTAATAGTATGAGGGGCCTTAAGACTAGGGTTTCGGGGGCATACATTATAAAAATAGATAGGAGCTATCAGGGGATGTTCGAATCGACTAGCCAGCCCTCTACACTAGGGCTTGACCAGGGTTTGGAGTTTAGGCTGTTGTGGGCTGAGAGTTTCGCGTTCATCGTTGACGGCTCGGTGGGTTGGGAGGTTTTGAATTAGGATTTGCATCAGGTTTAACGGGTTTCTTGGGGGTGGCAGCCAGTGTAGTCTTCAGTTATTAACACGATGGAAGTTTGTAACAAGTTTCAGGTTACCGTGGATGGAGGTAGACGTCGTGGTGTAGGGTCAGACAAGGCGGTTTAGGGTTGAGGGGTTCGGGTTTAGGGAGGTTTAGGGTCTAGGGTTTAGGGTTTAGGGAGGTTTAGGGTTTAGGGGTGACGCGTCACGATGTGTCTTTCGAGGTAGCTTGAGGGTCCTTTCGGGGGTTGATTAGGGTTTCGGTTGTAGTTCTAGGGTTTCGGCTTTAGACTACGAAATATATGGGCAGGAGTATCCACTTAATGTGCCTCTCGAACTTTACCATAACACCTCCCCCCTCGAAAAAAAAAACAAAAACCTGCTCTAATTTGAAAGGCCCCGAGAGCGGGTATTGCTACCGTCGAAGAGCTGTGGCTTCGAGGTTAGCGGGTTCAGGGCTTCAGTGTTAGATCATATGGGGGACTAAGTTTTCAAGGGGGTGCTGAAGCTGAGAGTTTCAGGATAAACTGAGAGTTTCAGGATAAACTGAGGTCAGGATTAGGGTTTAGGCGTTTAGGCGTTTAGGGGTTTAGGGGTTCAGGGGTTTAGGGTTTCGGGGTTCAGGGGCTTTCGGGTTCAGGCTTTAGGGTTTAGGGCTTAGGTGGATTTGCGATGTCGCTCATCATCCGCTCATCAGCAGAGTGCCCACTACAGCAATGACAGTGCATATAGTCATGGTCGAGAGCAACGGTTTAGGGTTTAGGGTGTTGGGTTTAGGGTTTAGGGTTTATAAATGCTAAATAGGTTGCATTAAGAAAGAAGCCTAATCCTGAATGAAGCTGAGGGCACAGGTTCTATGATAAACCCCAAACCTTGAACCCGAAGCCCGAAACCTTCAACTCTAAACCGTGAACCCTGTACCTAAGCCCTAAACCCTGAACCCTAAACCCTGTACCTTATATAAACACTATAAACAACTCTTGCATGGCTGCTGGCTTCAGCCTGGCCACTCTCCTCGGCCACTTGCTACGCCATCGTCTTGCCAAGACAAGTATGCACGTTGGTTTAGTCAGTTTTTAGGGTTTAGGGTTTAGGGTTTAGTCAGCTCATAGAATTGGCATCCTTTCTAGCACACAGCCACATGTACACCGTTTGATCGCCGATGGCCTAGTGGTGCTGCGCAGCACATAGGAGCACCCAACATCCCAGGGTGCCAGACGTGATGGAGTTGAGCCTTGTTGTATGGGGTAGTTCTCTGAATTAGGGTCCCTTTTTAGGTCCCCAATATAGTACGGCACCCTTATAAAAAAGGACCCCCAACAGGGACCCTAATTTAGAAACTACTCATATGGCAACAATAACCCTAAACCCTAAACCCTATAACGGTTGTATATAGTATGTGTCGGTACATCATGTACTGAGGGCCAGCTCTAAGTCGCGGCAAGTCGCCGGAAGTTCCAGCCAGCGAGTTTACCCCGGGGAAGTCCGTTTAGGGTTTGGGGTGTAGGGTTTAGGGTTTCGGGATTTAGGGTTTTAGGGTTTAGGGTTTCGGGCTTTAAGGTTTTAGGGTTTAGGGTTTCGGGTTTAGGGTTTTAGGGTTTAGGAGAACATTCGACACACCAGAGATGTGTTCTTGCGGCTGTCACGGGTTGCTGGTTAAACGGGCTGGCTTGGTACCTGGAGTCGATCCCCACTGCAGCCGACACAAGACACTGCAAAATCGGGAACCTAACGCACGGGTCAGGGTTTTGGGGTGTGGCGTTTAGGGTTTATTGTAGCCTAAACCCGAAGCCCTAAATCCAATCTTCCCCGAAGTATCGCTCAAAGCCATGCTTTCTGCACGGATCGGTCCGGACAGCAAGCGTCTAGGACTTACTGTAGGGTTCGTGATTCATAGGGTGTAGGGTTTAGGTTTAGTGCTTGCGGTTTCAGGCCTAAGGTTAGACAATAATAAGGGGAGCCATTCGAAGCCGAAGCCCCTGCAGCATGAGTTTGGGTTTGGATTTTAGCAGCATGCCCAGAGGCTCGTCAGTTCTTTTTCATATCCTCAACTCATGGCACGGATCATTCATCAGGAACCCCTACCTTAGGGATCTTCAAGTAGAAAGTCTTGTAAGGCCGGCACTTACAACAGTCTAAACTCTTTAAGAATAACACCACAGAGCCAAGGGGAATGGCGCGATTCGCGTGGCAACCACATCCAGGCTGCGCCGACAAGCTTAATATAGGGGCCTAAATTAGTTTCCAATACTATTTTGGGAGAGTTCCTTATTCTGATTATAGTATAAAGGACACAAAGACCTTAGGCTAATTTTTATGGCCCCTAAACCCTAAACCCTAAACCCTAAACCCTAGAAACCATACTCTAATTATTAAGGCCCCTATCTTAGAAGGTTTTTGCGAGGCTCCCTGCAATCATTGGCGCTTGCGAACCCTACAGGTAACGCCTGTTTCAAGCAGCCCATACGATTCGGCCTCTTTAGATGAAGCTCCTTAAACCCTGCAGTTTAGGGTTTAGGGGTCATCTGTGTAGGATTCAGGGTTGATGGGTTATAATATAGGCGTTCGATTCTGAAAAGGCCTTCTGGTTTCTGTGTAGCTGTTTTGGTTACCGCGGTTCTGGTGGTATCAAAGCCCTCCGAAACTCTGGTAAGCATTCAGGCTTCTAAAGATACCCTAAACCGTAAACCACTAAACCCTAAACCCTAAACCCCTAAACCCTAAACCCCTAAACCCTGAACCCTAAACCCCCAAACCCCTAAACCCTAAACCCTAAACCTAGTTAAATTCACCTTAAACCCTGAGCACCAAGCCTCTGACACTAACCCCAACCTGCTAGGCTGAGCTTTTGAATGGCATAGTTGCAATTAGTGATGTGCGGCCGTAGCTACGGACCTGGTTTAGGGTTTAGGGTTTAGGGTTTAGGGTTTGGGGTTTAGGGTTTAGGGTTTAGGGTTGCCTGCTAGCTCTTCAAGCAGTAAGCCCTCGGAGGCAGTACCACGGGCAGTCCATCAGTTTCACCAGGAGCATCCACTTTAGGCTTTTTCGCGTACGACACCCATCTCGCGGAGCGGGATTCCCGCAGCAACGAGGAGCTGAAGAAGGTATAGTACTCTAAAAAGGTACTGTCAGTTCTCATAGTAGTAATACTAATCAGAATAGCAGCAGTGACAATAATGAGTTTCTGTTCCCCTAAACCCTAAACCCTAAACCGTTGTTATTTTGATGGCTGCCGTCGTTGTGGGAAGTATCCGGGGAAACCTGACCGTTTGGGCCTTGGTGACGATGCCACGCGTTCCTCGATTGCACTTTTTGCAACTTGCGAGGCACTGACTACATCTAATGTAGGGGCCTAAATAATGGGGATTCCTTGGTATGTTTATAGTATAACGGGCCCCAAGACCCTATTCTAAGTATTCAGGCCCATCTGGTACGGCTTCAAGCTCAGATTTCACGGTCCTAAAAAATCCTGGCCAATCTCACTTTACCTAAACCCCAAGTTTGGCCGACCCATCCGGGAACATTCTTGCTACCTCCAACTTTGGGATGCTATTGGCATAGCACGTGTGGGCTTGTGGTTTATCTGCGTTTAGCATTGGCGGTTTAGGGTTTGTGTTTACTGCAAGCTTAAGCACCCAAAGCCTTCAGCCTTCGAAGCCGTTCGCCAGGTGACGCAGACGCCTCGAGGATATGAAGTACTCCTGCGGCGCCTAGGCGCGGGGCAGCCCTGTCCGCAACCTTATGGGGTTCGGGGGGCGGGTTTCGGCCTGGTTTATGTAGAAGCCTGAATAATTCAAAATATTTCCTTATTGTGGCTAGGATAAAGGGGCCCCAAAACCCTACTTTAATTATTGAGGCCCCTACGTTACAGATGCCGCGTGGTTTCAATCCTTACGATTGCCGTAGGAGGAGTCCAGCGAGCGAGACCCCTCATTTCCAGGTTCTCTTAGGCCGTCGGATGTTTGCTGGTGGAGTCATGACAAACCCTAAACCCTAAACCCTAAACCCTAAACCCTAGTCATGACAGTGGCATTTGCCGGATTTGGGGCTTGTCGGGGTGCGGGAATTCCATGAAGGTGGTTGTACGCGCCTTGAATGCCAGATTCCCACTAGCTATCGTTAAGCAAGTAGAAGAAGACGCTGATGAGCATCGTTTAACCAACAAACTTGACGTCAACAAATCCTGAAACCCACAAAACCCCTGAACACTAAACCCTGAACCCAAAATCCTTAAACCCTAAACCCTAAATCCTTAAACCCTAAATCCTTAAACCCTAAACCATAAATCCTTAAACCCTAAACCCTAAATCCTTAAAACCCACAACATCCCGAAGCCCGAAGATCCTGTCCGATGGCGGCAGGCGGGCACAAGCGGGGCAGACGCTTCGTGGTGCACGAGTTAGAAGGAGGTCCCGAGATGTTTAGGGTTTAGGTGAGATGTCCCGAGGGTCCTCTTGGAGTTCGGTGTACAGGGTGCGCAAAGCTAGGATTTAGGATGTGGGGCATTGTATGGAGGATCAGAGGACTTTGTCACTATAGGATAAAAGTATGGTGATTTAAAGAGGGCATCCCTTCAAAACAATCATACTAAGACCCCTGCTGTAACCTACATACCCTGATGCTTAGTGGCCATAGTCTTTTACCCTGAACTCTAAATGTAGGAAGTAGCACCAGCTGCAATGTTTGAAGGATCTTCAACAGCAGTTAGGTTTGTGCGTCCGGAGGTGCCCATCATCACAAGAAGACAAACAACTGTGCATTGCTAGTCTGACTCCCGCATGCTGCCGAAACGATATCCTCAACCACCATTCCGATTGTTCATTAAACCCTAAACCCTAAACTGTCATTTAGTATTCTCTTTTGGGTTCATAGTTTCTGAACTTTCGTTCTTGGGGCACGTGCAAGACATGATATGGAATCTGAAGCTTTGGAACGCGCTTGGCTGCTTTGTGGCTTCGGCTTCAGAACCTGGGCCAGGAATTCAGAGCACTAACTGGGAGTTTCCAAAAATTAGGCCTTAGGGGTACCTTATTTTGGGGTCCTTATAATAAGGATCCTATGATCTAGGTTACTATATTAGGGTCCCCTATTTTCGGAAATCCCTAACTGAACCCAAGTACTCTCATGACGGATGGTTGTTTTTTTTGACAGTCCCTTCTGCTGCTCCACGTCAGCATGTTGGAGATGGCTTTCTACCTTGAAAAAACCCCAGATAAGACCAAGAGTCATGTTCAGTGCGACGCTGAAGGCATAGGTTTTGGGTGGAGGGATTGGGGGCTCATCAATGTTGACGGTTCAATCTCGCAGGATTCATAGCCTATATAAGCCCTGAAGATTCAAGCTGCAAGCAAGAGCATTCGGGGTTTGGGGCCTTTAATTTCGGGAGGACGTTACAATATTGAAGGTTTCGAAAACATCCTCCAGCAATATGAGCAAACGTGTTAAGGAATACCCCTTACAGTAGCCTTAGCTACATCAGAGCAGAGTAAAAACCCCTAAACCCTAAACCCTAAACCCTAAACCCTAAACCCTAAACCGTAAAAACCCACATGCATCCGAAACTTGACCTGTCAATGCCCAATTCTGACGTTTCCGGTAGGCTTTGGAAGCCTCAGGGCTTACCGCCCTGGTTGAGGTCGTACTTAGGGATTAGAGTTTAGTGTGTAGGGTTTAGGGTTTAGGGTTGAGGGTTGAGGGTTGAGGTTTTAGGGTAGGGTGTAGAGTATATCACTGAAACCTTAGAGAGAAACGCGCAGACAACACTAATCACGTGGATCTATCCCAAGCCTGTGCAGGGACCTTTCTTTGCGGCCACTTCTTCGTTGACTGTGAGCAGAGCTCACCGCAGTCGATCTTTTGGAGGCAGCAGAAAGACCCCAATGAGGCCGGGCGCCTCAGAGAAAACAGATCCTTCGATCGGAGGATGCCTGACGCCAGACCCGCATCCCTTCTCCCTGAATGAACAGAGACTCGAACCCGAAGTACCCTAAACCCTATAAGCCCTACGCCTTATAAGCCCTGAGCAGAGTCGAGAACCTAAAACCGAAGCGGAAAGAAATTGAATTTTAAACGGTCCTAAACCAAACCCTAAAAGCTTGGCTTATCCCGTATCATCAACCCTACCATAGCCCCGATTACCCCCGTGCTTCCGGGTTCAAGTTTACCATACAAGGTTTCAGTATAGGATGTGATTTCAGGGTGTGGTGGTTGGGGTTTAAGTTCGGGTCAGGACTCCGGAGATGTAACATGATGTTAAATGTGCCCCGTTTAATTTTAACAAGGCCTCAGTTTTAGCGCAATTCCCTAAACCCTAAACCCCTAAACCCTAAACCCTAAGCAGTCAGGTCTCCCAGTGGGTGCGGCCCGAGCCGGCGGAGGATTTCCTGACGGATGCTCTGCTCAAACAGACAGCTCTGGGTTTAGGGTTTAGGGTTTAGGGTTTAGGGTTTAGGGTCTCTCTACACAGGTTCCGGGGTTTTGGATTTAGGGACACCTAGAGTTTAGGGTTTTGGTACCGACAAATTCCTACATCGATTTCGTAGAGCTCCGTATACAAGGACTCTGAGCCAAGTGTTTGTGTAAGCATTCTAGTCCTCCAATCAATACCTCGCAAAGGAGGTCATCTAGAGGCTTGAATCGTTTGTAGCACTGCTCCCCAAGGTCCCCAACCATGTTTGTAGTAGCAAGGCCGCCGTAGTGGTAGGAAAGAAAAACACTGCGGTCCCAACGGATCGGATGTACTAAAGATGAAAGCTTAGCTGGCAGGGTTTAGGTTGACGGTTTGCTGTTCAGCGGGCGAAGGTCTACCTTGAAGCGTCGCTCTTGTATAAAACCGCAATAAAACTTATAGAACCTCAAACCCCGAACCTGTAAAACTACAAAATCTAACCCTAAACCCTAAACCCTAAACCCCTAAACCCTAAACCCTAAACCCAGACGAATGCAAGAGGATATAAATTCCGAGAGGCCCATCCTTCAAGTCTTCGAGGTCTTCAGGCACTGCTCTTCGGACTTAGGGTGTAGGGTTTAGGGTGTAGGGTTAAGGGTGTTGGGTTTAGGGTGTAGGGTTTCGGGTTTAGGGTTTAGGGTTTAGGGTTTAGGGAGTCTATCTTGGAGTCCCCTTCTTAAGAATTGGCTACTTGGGACGGGGTCCCTAAAAGCCTTGAGACGCTGAAGACCTTATGTTAAACCGTGTAAGAGAGGGTTTAGGGTTTAGGGTTTAGGGTTCAGGGTTCAGGGTTTAGGGTTTAGGGTTTAGGTTTGAGGGTTCAGGGTTTAGGGTTAATGGTTTAAGGTTTAGGGTTTAGGGTTATAGGTTATAGGAACAGGAAGCCGAGTAGAAACTCCCCAGCCGTAACCCCCTTTACAATCTGAGCCTTAAGCCGTGAAGCCCCCTAAAGGGTTAGGCTTAGGTGCAAGAAAGGGCTTTGGGGGTTTAGGGTTTTGTGTTTTTTGGGCTTAGGTTTCGGGTTTTGAGGGTTTTGGGGGTTGCGGTTTGGGATTTATAGGCTTTGGGGTTCAAGCTTAGGTGTTGGAGTTTAGGGCGTTGGGGGCGTAGTACTCAGGATTCCTGGTTTTGGAATTTAGGGCTTTTGGATTTAGGGTTTAGGGTTTAGGTTGCTGGGGCAGGGGTTTGGGTTTCGGGTTCAGCTGCACTCTGACACAGGTATGGGAGACTGTCAAGATTCCGGAAGAGATGGCTCCCAACGGAAGGCGGGTGCTAGTGGTCAATGAGGTTTGGGGGGCGTTTGTGCTTTAGTTTGTTCGAGATTTCGGCTTTAGTGTCTTGGAGCTTGATTTCTTGGTCTTGGAGGGCTTGACTAGGCGACCCCAGCCCTGAATCAGATATTAGAAGAATCCCTACAATCTGGGCGATAAGTTCAACCTCAAGCCTACGCCCACAACCCGAAAACGAAACTCTTGCAGGACAGGACGCCCAAACCCCAAATCAAAGCTGCTTGAAAATCGGGCCAACATAGCAGGAGCCCTGCGTCCTACACACAACAGGCAGATCGGACATAATTGTAACACCTCTTGCGGTTTAGGGCTTAGGGCTTAGGGCTTACACTTTAAGCCCCAAGCCCTAACCCTAGACCCTAAACCCTAAACCCTAAACCCTAAACCCTAAACCCTAAACCCTAAACCCTAAACCCTAAACCCTAAACCCTAAGCCCAAGCCCTAAACGGCACAGTCCAAAGTCCAAGCCAGAAAGCCCTCCCTCCCATGGCCATAGCCCCGAAGATGCCTTTAAAGGATTACTCTGACGGCTACTTGGGTTTAGGGTTTAGGGTTTAGGGTTGCCCAGTAATACCCTTTTGCCCTTTTTCTTTGTGGGCTCCGCCGAATAGCGGGAGAAAGGGTACCCTTATTCTTGAGGAGCTACTGGGGAACTAAGAGGAGGCTTCGTTTTGAGGTTTGCTACCACACGGTTTTGGGGGGGTTAAGGGCAAGCCCCAAGACACCTGGTTCGAATGCCAAGTGCAGCCTAGGTTTAGGGTGTAGGGGCCTAAATAATTACCACTACTATTTTGGGGGCTCCTTCTTATAGTCATACTATCATGGGCCCCAAAACCCTATTCTAATTGTGAAGGAGCCTATATTGAATGTACTTGCAGACCTTATAAGCCCCAAAACTCTAAACCCTAAACCCTAAACCCAAACCCCACTTCGATTTCCAGGTTCCTGCTTCGATGTCCGTTCTGCGACCGCGAAGTTCAAGCTTCTCAGGCCCCTGCGGGATACCACACATACTAAAGCATGCTGAAGGGTTTAGGGTTTAGGGTCCTAAACCCTAAACCCTAAACCCTAAACCCTAAACCATCATAGTCATACTCCCAGAAGTTCGGCCCGATTTCTGGAGGCTATATCGGGCACGGAGCCTTGGGCGTTTGGAAGATTTGAGTCGAGGCTGTACCGTCCGAGAATGCCACGGCGAGTGAAGCATGGCTTATTTTAGGGCTTAGGGTTTAGGGTTTGGGGTTTAGGGTTTGGGGTTTAGGGTTTAGGGTTTAGGGTTTAGGGTTTAGGGTTTAGGGTTTGGGGTTTGGGTTTGGCGGCGGGGGGGGGGGGTTGATTTAGGGCTTAGGGTGTAGGGTGCAAGTTTGGGTTCATTCAAGGTTTATGGCTGAGTTGAACGATTCTGGTGAATGAGGGATTCTTCGGAATGCTTATCATATTCAGACGTGCAGCCCAGAGGTACCACATGGGCCTCATGTACAGTGCCCTGTTGTGGATGTTGGTTTGTGCCTTTAGTTCTGATGTAAGTGGTAGAAATAATACCTTTGGCCTCGGCATACGAGTCCAGAGTTCATAGGCCCTAAACCGTAAGCCCTAAGCCCTACTACGCCGCACAGGGTGTGCAAACGAGTTCCCTTCAGGTTGAGGACCATTTAGGGTTTATGGCTTTGGAGTTCATTCAGGGTTGAGGGTGTAGGGTTGCAGGTAAGATAGGGGCTTTAATAATTTTAATAGGGTTTGGGGTAGTTATAATAAGGAACCCCCAAAACCCCATTCTAATTATTAAGGCCCCTACATTGGCCCACCCCCAAACCTCAGCCCTCAGATTCTTGCGGGCAGGCTCAGAAGAGAAAATCGCTGAGTGGCTTCAGAGCCCTGGCGCGGCATGTGGAGGCAAAGGTATACCTTTCGAGGCATGTTATAGGTTGCTATTGTTGCTTTGTGTGTGTGTGTGTCTTACCTGGTTTTGAAAGGTATCGTACTTGGGTGTTCGGACTTATTTGGGGGCTTCTCCTGTTGAGTGTTTACTAATTTTGGCTGGTTTCACTCAAGTTGAACATGTCACTCTTTGGGGCGTGGTTGCATGGATTCGATCAGGGGCTAGCCTGCTTTTCGGCACCGTAACATCAAACCTCCGCGGCTTCGGACCCGCACAGGCAGAGCATCAGCTGCCTCTTAGCCACGGCTTCTGCTCAAAAGTGCCTTTCCCGAACTATTCGGCCGGTTTCGGGTTTTCGTGAGTTACGGTTTTCGGGATTCCTGTTGAGAACCCACCACGGTTTAATCTACTATAGGGGTCTTTATAATTGCCTATACCAGTTTGGGGTTCCCTAGTATGATTTAGTATACTAAACCCCAAATCCCTATTCCCTCTCTGGGTTTCCCTCTCTATTATTAAGGTCCCTACATTAGTTATTACGGCTGCTGTCGTCTCCAAGGTGGACTTCCTTCAACGCTTCCTCCAACGAGCGGCGAGAACGCAGGTTAACGAAGGCGATGATTGGGAGTTTACGCTGGGGTTCAGGGTTTTAGGGTTTACGATGTAGGGGTTTTAGGGATTGTTTAGGGTGTTTCGGGTCAGTCCTTTTAGCTGCGGGGTTTAGGAGTCTTGATTGCGCTATCGCTGCTATTGCTGCTGCTACTCCAGGGAGGCTGGGGAACATGAACCCTAAACCCTAAACCCTAAACCCTAAACCCTAAACCCTAAACCCTAAACCCTAAACCCAAACCCTTTACCCTACGCCATGTCAACTGTCATCAACCTTTATCTTGCCGCCGATTTCGCCAGTACCCAATAACTTGATTGCCACTTAGGGGTTTCCGAAACCTAGGGACCGTAATATGATACCCTAAATAGTTAGTGGGATCCTTATTATATACGGACCCCAATATGATGCCCTAAATAGTAGGATCCTTATAAGGACCCCAAAGTAAGGTACCCCTTGTTGTCGGAAACTCCCAGTGTGTCAGTGAGCTCCGAAGCCGCAGCCTTCCGACCTCGAGCGCTAACCCACTCTAGGTTCCCCAGTAGCATTGCCTTCATAAAACCCTAAACCCTAAACCCTAAACCCTAAACCCTAAACCCTAAACCCTAAACCCACAAGCAAGGTACCATGTAGAGGCTGTACAGGTTTGGTACATGCCGCAGTCGAGTAGCTGCTCTCATCTTTCGT
>CAJNDV010031184.1:6227-25360 GCA_905221635.1 Symbiodinium sp. CCMP2456 | reverse complement strand
TTTTTTTTTTTTTTTTTTTTGGGGGGGGGGGGCTACTGGGGAACGTAGCACTAGACACACCGGGAAAAGGCACCCGCAAAAAAACAAAAACATCAGGATGAGAGACTGATACAAGTAGTGCGCTGGACTTCGGAGGGAGGAATGGCTCATGTTTTGGACCCTTACCCTAAACTGCATACCGTAGGCTTTAAGCCATAAGCACTGCACCCCGGCTACAATCCCACTCTACAGCCGCGACGCTCAAGCGTTATGGCCCCTATTCGGGCGTGTCGTTGAGGAACCATGTCCTTTAACCGCGATACCCCAAGAAAGGGTTTGCTATTCGTATCCCCATCCACCAAGTCGTAATCTGAGCTCTGTGTACACTCACCTGTATCCAACATTAGCGCTACTTCATGTGAAAAGGTCAGTGGGTTCTTGACATTCTGGCCGATCACTTCGAAGAAGATCCCTGGCAGCTCGGCAGCGGGGGATTTCGCGTGCAGAACTGAAATGAATGTTCCGGAACGGTTTGAGTGCTTAAGTTAAAGTTATCAAAAGTTTTCTGTAGCCTTGAGTAGGGATTTCGATGCTCATGAGCACTAGGTTCCTGAGTGGTACCCTTTTGCCCTTTTTATTTTGGGGTCTCCTGATTAAAGCCGAATACTAGGAAAAAGGGTGCCCTTATCATTTAAGGGTCACTCAGGAACCTAGAGTAGTTCTCAGTCGGGCCTCCAAACAGACTAGCTCAGCTGCTTCACTTGACCCCTTTTGTGTCCTGACAAGGTGCGATACCCTAAACCCTAAACCGTTTAGGGTTTAGGGTTTAGGGCCACGGTTTAGGGTTTAGGGTTTAGGGTGTTTAAGCGGTCCTTGTGGCCTCAGCACCCTGCACCCTGAATCTCAACCCTCATGCCTTAGCCTTACACCCAGGTAACAAGAACTCAATGTTCCAAGTACCTGAGGGTGTTGGCGTGTATACTGGGGCTCCTTACCAACATTGGTGAATGTATATGTTAGATGCAACTATGGGGGTTCTTTTCAAAGGAGGCCCTGCTCCATATGATATGAGGAGTCACAGCTATGCTTTGTGCATGCATCACGCCGACAGATACTAAACCCTAAACCCTAAACCCTAAACCCTAAACCCTAAATCCTAAATCCTAAACCCAAACCCTAAAGCCCTGAATCCCCTAAACATACCCTGGGACTGAGCCCTAGAAGCCCAGCTGTGTACATCACCTTTCTATGGAACCCGGAACCCTGACAGTTCGAAATCTGATTGTGAGTAATGTAGGGGTCTTAATAATTAGAATAGGGTTTTGGGGGTTCCTCAATATAATTATAGTATAGTATATCCCAAAACCTTATTCCAATTTTTTTTGGGCCCCTATAGTAGACTGTTTGAGAGAAGCAGGAGACCCTCGACCCCGGGGGTTTTGGGTTTTAGGATTTCAGGTTCTAGGTGGGGCCTGAACCCTACGCCCCACATCGGAGAATCAGACAGAAGGGAGATATGCAAGTTCCACACGCAGAGAAGGCATAGAGTTTGGGGTCCTTTGAACCCCTGATCCAGAGATCTTGAACGAAAAGTTCATGACACTACCAGAAACCCAAATATCCCCAACCCTAAGCCCTCAAAAGGTTTAGGGTTTAGGGCTTACCTGGACCCTGAAGAACCCACTTTTTTGAGGACTTATATAAGGAAATCATAATAAGGAACCCTAAAAAGGGAGGTTCTTTAGGGTCCAGGTAGGGTCAAGCACGAAGTTGGAGCTCCAGGGTGCTGCTCTGCGCCTGCTGCATGCTCGACGAGCTCGGCCGCACGGACTGGGCCCAACAACTTTGCTGGCAGCATCGTGAGTTGCTGTGCTTCGGCTGTTTCTTTGGTGTTGAGGGTTTAGGGTTTAGGGTTTAGGGTTTACGGCCCCTGGACCCTGGACCCTACCCTAAAGCCTAAACCTTCCGAGGCCTCATCATCTGTCTTCATGCTGGGAGCAGGTAGTTTAACATTCACGAAGCACAATATCGACCCAGGCTCATGTAGGCACAGTTTCCGTGCTCAGATCTTCATACTGGTGTGTCCCACCACCATGACCTCATACACCTTAAACACCCTTAAACCCTAAACCCTGAACTCTGTATAATGGAGGGTTCTAGAGTTTGCACGCAGGCTCAAACACGACACCTCATAGGAGGGTGACTCGTGTTGAAACGGCACTCCTCCCCCGAAAGCGGTGGCGCTGGCACCTTTTTTAATCCTAGCGGCTGGCCCACGGCTCATTTGGAGGAGAAGGGAACCTTTTGTGAGTAAGGTTTGTAAGTAAGGTAAGTAAAGCCATTTTTACACAAAGCCTTCAACTCTCAGGTATTCAAGACCCTGAACCCTATTTCCTACCTTCTGAACCTTACATTGAGTGCGCTGGAACAGTCAAGCCCTAAAAGCCCACAATGACATGATCAAGGGTCAGAACCTGCCATTTTTGGATTAGGCCCTGTACTGAGAAGGTCAGAACCGACTTTTTTGTTAGGCTTGCATGGACCCACACCCTAAACCCTAAACCCTAAACCCTCAACCTCAAACCGACCCCTGATACCTGCAAATCTTGGCAGCCCAGGGGGGCATCGATCAGACATGTCCCGGGCTGTGGGTATCTTTGCAGCCCCAGCATTCTGATGGCCAAGCGGGAGGAGTGGGGTTAGGGTTTAGGGAGTGCCCCCCCTCCCTGTGATATCAACAGCCAAGAGCTGCACCTCCCATGCATTGAGAGGTTCTGGAAATTTGAGGACTCCTTCTTAGAGGTCCTGTTGCTAAGGGTTCTACTGTTTGAGGTTTTTAGGTTCATGCCCGTAGTTCTTGTATGGGAAGCGAGCCATAAGCTCTTTTGGAGGCCCTTGATTCGGTGGGTCTAGCAAGATACAATACTGACATGGGTTCCGGACTAGGAAGTTTTGTTTTCGGGGTTCGTTGATTCCTTGGGTCTCCAAGGATGAAACCCTAAACCCAAAGCCCTAAACCCTAAACCCTAAACCCTAAGCCCTCAGCCCTACACCCCAAACCCCTAAGGTTTGGGGGCTTTAGGGTTTCAGGAGTCCGAGGGTTCAAGGCCTTGAGGCTTTGTGGTAGACCTTAGAAGCTGAGTACACTGGGGCGTATGCATCCCGGCCATAGCTTGGAAAGGTTATCCATTTCGTGGGGTCAGGGGAAAAAGCAACTAGGTGTAAGACCACTGCAATTCGCCTGAGTTTGTTCCTTACTTGTGTTGCTCTTGCTGCTACCTTGTGGCTCTGGTCGTGATTGTGGTTCATCGCATGATAATCCGTGCTGATTCCAACTCTAGCATTGCACCCCTGCTCTGTTACGGTTGCTACCACGCCCACTAGCCTTGTCACCACAAGCAGTATAAAAAAGTGTGGGTGCGAGGCGTCTTTTTTGAAGGGGGGAGGGGTGCTGTTCCCGGCACTTTGGATTAAAGGTTTAACAGCTGTGAAGCCTGCTGTGCCTTTCCAGCCCACAGTCAAGTTAATGCTTGTAGGCCCTACCCACTCGACATCTACCAACAGCTGCAAGAGCACGAGGTGAACAACACCCCACACCTAGCTTGAAACGCGATGCTCTCCACCTTAAACCCCGAAACGCCAAACCCCAAACTCCGAAACTGTGCACTAGAAGCTCTGAAAGCCCCAAGCGCCGAAGCCCTGAACCCTCCAAACCATTCATCCTTCCCTGAACTCTACATCAGTTGCCTAAGACGTCGGAGCCTGGGTCATTTCTATGGGCCAGGAAACCCGCAAACCCCAGCTCCTCTCCTGTCGCCCCCTAAACCCTATCGCGCCCCAAACCCTAAACCCTAAAACCCTAAACCCCTATACCCTAAACCCTAAACCCTAAACCCTAAACCTAAACCCCTATAAGCCCTAAACCCCTAAACCCCTGAACCCTAAACCGCAGGACAAGTTCGGGCCGGTAGAAGAGGGATGCCTGTGCCCCTGGGAGGCATCTTCGAGGGTGTAGGGTTTAGGGTTTAGGGCTTTAGGGTTTTGGGTTTTGGGCTTTAGGGTTTAGGGGTTTTAGAGTTTTAGGGATTATAGGGTTTAGGGGTTCTAGGGTTTAGGGTTTAGGGTTTCGGGCCCACAACACTCAAAGAGAAATCTAACTCCCACCCCCCGGCAAACCTTGCAATCTGGACGCTCAATACTGCAGACCCTAAGACCCTAATTTACACGCTGTACCCCAGCCTTTGTTTGTGAGAAGTATAGTCAACCCCAAAAAAGTTGGAAACCGGATTAAGGACAAATCGTGCTGGGATTCCCTATACATGGCTCTTCAGGATTTAGGCTAGCGGGTTTCCAACTTTTGGGCTACTACTCTAAGTAGCAAGCTTCTGTGGTCTTCTTTGCACCATCTCCCTATACCCTAAACCCAAACCTTAAACCCTAAACCCCTAAACCCCTAAACCCCTAAACCCTAGACCCTAGACCCTAAACCCAAACCTGAAACCTCACACCTTCAATCCCTAACTCCAAGCCCTCAAGACCCGCCAGTCCCAACAACCCTACGATCTTCGGGAACTACATGAGCAAAGCATAGGCTGGGAGCCCGAAAAATGTTGGGCTGCAGGGCTTCTAGGCTTAAGGTAGACGTTCGGGTAAGTATCCACATGGTGGGCAGTTCTCTAAATTAGGGTCCCTTTGGGGGTCCTTTTTATAAGGGTGACGTAGTATATTGGGGACCTGAAAAGGGATCCTAATATAGAAAACAACCCATGTAGATACTTAAAATGGTTTGGGGCATGGCAAGCGCTGTCAATCAAGGGAAGAGCAATGATAGGAAGGCCAGCCGCGGTCCCTAAACCGTAGACCCTAAACCCTAATCCCTGGCAGTGATTGTTGCCCTAAACCCTAAACCCTAAACCCTCCCCAATACATGGTGAGCCTTTCGGGTACTTTACTGCTTTTCGGGTGTAGGGAATGCACCCATAAAATCATGATTTAACCAGACTCCTAGTTTAGAAGCTTAAACAATTCGTAACGCAACGCTATTTTGAAGGTTTCCTTGTTATTGTTCCGCTCCGCCGTTGAAAAAGGTGGCGAAGCCATCCAGGGCCACGGCTGCCAAGTCCAGGGCCAGGTCCAGCCGTGGCGGGGGCGGCAAGGGCAAGGCCAAGAAAGGGGACACTGATGATGAGAGTTACTCCTATTATTCGGAGTCCTCGTCGAGCAGCCCCACGATCCAGAGGGGTCGTCCAAGTGGAAGAAAGTGAAGCGAAACACCCCATCGCCAAAGCGACGGAGGGTGGAGCTTCGTCCAGCCCCCAGGCAAAGATGCCTGAGGCTGTGTCGGCGGAGTCTCAGGAGAAGAGAGATCTTTTTTAAACAACTGCTCTCCCTGGGTGACAGGCTGCTGTGGCATGTCCCAAAGCCTTGTTCTTGCTCTTCCCATTCTTCTCATTTTGAAGGCCCCTATGTTTCATCCGGCCAGCCTGCTTAGGGGCTTTTGGGGCTTTGGTTTGGGGTTATTAAGAACCCTCAACCCGAATCTCCGCCCCAAGCCCTCAACGCGTAAAAGCGGGTACACAGACAGCAACAACGTGCCCTCATAACGCCAAAAAACCATATTCTATCTAAGAACGCCGTTGTCTAGGACATTTTCAGGTGAATAATAACCGTTATAGGAGCCTTGTAGAAGGTCTATATACCTTATAGAAGCCCTATATACCTTAAACTCCCCACCTGTAGTTTCCTTTAACTTTGCACTACCCTAAACCCTAAACCCTAAACCCTAAACCCTAAACCCTAAACCCTGAACCCTGAACCCTAAACCCTACACCCACACTGCACCAGAAACCTGAACACTGAGCCGAGATCTTCCCATCCCAGGCCTGCCGGGGGAGGTTTCTGTAACCTTTGTGGATACCGAGGAGGCCGGATGCTGGTCCAAGTGCATAAGAAGGGGAGGTTTCATTCAGTTCTTGTTGTTTTGTTCTTGAGGGTTTAGGGATTAGGGTTTGGGGTTTAGGGTTTAGGGTTTAGGAAGGTTTAGGGTTTAGGATTAAGGGAAGGTCGGCTGGGGTTTTTGCAGTTTGCGAGGCTTTCGGTATGGTTTATTCCGAGACCCCCCAAACCTTCAAACCCTCAAGCCCTAAACCCTCAAACCCTAAACCCTAAACCCTATTCGACTCAAGACGGTGCCAATGTTAGGGCTTCCAGGGATGATGGGTCTGCGGTGCCCTGTTTCGGGTTTGATGCTTTAGGTGTCGGCCCACTCCAAGGCCCGGCCTGGTTCTTGGGCTTTGGGGTGTGGGGCTACCAGGATTTTGGGCTTAGGGCTACCAGGGTTAAGGGTTTAGGGCTACGTACCAGGGTTTAGGGTTTAGGGCTACCAGGTACTGAGATTCAGAAGACATGAGAGGATCTGGAGCATGTAAGGTTTACGGTGTCCGAAAAAGCAGCATGCCTCGATTTCAATTATCCTGTTTGTACAATTCCGCAAGGTATATTGTAGGAGGTTCTTGTAAGGATTGTCATAAGGCTTCGTACAGCAAGGGCTTGACTCCCCATTTACTACTGTAAAGCTTCGGGGTTTTGATTCGCAGTGCGACGCATTGGTGACCTGGTTTCCAGGTTTGGGAATCTGTAGGCTTGAGTTATCCCTTCAAATGCTCAGCCCACGCGACGAAGTACGTGAGGTCTAGAGTGCACTGACTCCTGGTGGGTTCTCCAAACTAGGGTCTCGCGTAGGTGCTTGGGACCCAAAACCCAAGAGGGTCCGAACCTACATAGTATGAAAGTAGGGTTGCGTGAGTTAGGCCGTGCAGTGATTCGACAATTCGCGACCTCTGGTCGTGGGCTGCCGACGCAGCCGCCGAAGTGCTTCCACCCGCCACTCAGATACTGTGGCACGGAGTGTGGTAGCGCTCGCGAGACACAAAACATCCGGAACGAAAAAGCTGCTTGTTCCGCAGCTGCTGTTGCATCAAAGAAGCCTGAGGCCGACAAGACCTCCGAGGCACGAGGGAAACAAGGATTAGAGGCTCGGGGATCGAGCTCGGAAGGTCGTCCATCTCTTCTGCCCCTCTCCTTGTAGTGTGCTGCCACCGTGGATAGCAACGAGTCTTTCCAGACCACGTTCACCGAACGGAAGCACAACACTTCAAGCTGCCCCAGTTCTACATTTTCGCGACAATGAGCGGGGCGAAGGTAGACTTGGATCTACCAGCCCAGTGGCAGAAGGCTGGAAACCCATGGAGGTGGAGCACTACCTCCGTGAGGATTGATTGTAATGCACTACATTCGCTAGTGATCCGTAGGGAAAAGCTTTTGCGATGTGTCGCGGTTTTCTGGTCAACCCTGCGCCACGCAGCCTGACGGAAAACTGCGTGAAGCTCGATAAATAAAAACCTGGCACACTCAACCCTAAAACCCGAACCCTAAAACCTACATGCAGGCTAAACCTCAGACCCTCAAAGCCCCAAGCCCCACAGGGTAGACCCTAAACCTCAGTGCCCAGGCTCTGGCAACTGTGATCGAGAGCTTCCCACTGGAAGACATGTAGCTTGTCCTGAGCAGGCACTGGGGCCTTACATGTTGCTTGAGATTACTCGGTCTCTCTCGCTCTCTCTCCCCCTCCTATTAAACCCTAAACCCTAAACCCTAAACCCCTAAACCCCTAAACCCCTAAACCCCTAAACCCCTAAACCCCTAAACCCCTAAACCCCAAAACCCAAAACCCTAAACTATTGAAGCTCTAAGTTGGCATCTGGGGACTGCATAAGGAGCTTTTTTGATGTTTCCAGGGCTCAGGGCATTGCTTGTAAGGACGATGGGTGTAGGGTTTAGGGTTTAGGGTTTAGGGTTTAGGGTTTTAAGGACGATGTGCGTTTTCAATCACTCGTATTCGTATCCCCCCCAAGGCACTGATTTAGGGTTTAGGGTTTAGGGCCGAGTCATCCCTAAACTATACCTAAACGCCATGTGTTTTTTCTTCCGGCCCCTTTACGAGGTTCAGGGCTCGCGGCTTAGGTGCGTAAGAACGAGCAGTCACGAAGTCTGGAATGCTACAAGAAAGATCGAACTCCCAGTTTCAAAACTGTCGCAAAAAGGTTGGTGAGATTTTGCCCATGGCATGCTCTAGCTCGTACTTGCAAGTTCATGTTGCAAAGCTTATGCTTGCCAGGAGGCAGTGTAGGTTTAACAATAGGTTTCAGGATCTGGCTTAATCATTACGTATGCTATGGTTTTTCAAAGTAAACCCTAATCGCCAAAACCTTCGATCTGGAAACCCCTCAAACCGCTCGCCCCTCAGCTTTTGAGTAGCCCTTGACTAAACGCGTGAACGGTTTCTTTGACTCCGCGACCAAACGCGATTCAGCCCTGATAAAGCTGAACATCGCCCAAAACAAGACTGAAGACCCCTGAGAGCTTAACCGTACGACACGAGAGCTTTATGCTGAGTATTGTGCGGCTTCCGTCGCATTCAACCTGAACCCTACCCTGCCCTCAAACAAACCCCGGGCTATTGTAACCCTCCACAGAACCCTAACCTCTATAAGCCCTAACCCCTAAACCCTAAACCCTAAACCCCTTAAACCCTAAACCCCTATAACCCCTAAACCCTAAACTCTATCGGGGCCAGGTCTGCTGGCATCGATCAGTATTCTTAATTCCGTCATCTTTTTGCTTTAAGCATCGACAAGAATCGTGGCAATGTTGAATTCCGAAAGGGCCCCTGTAAAGCCATATGGGTAGTTGTCAAAATTATGGTTGGTTTGGGGGTACCCTAAATAATAGGTGCCGTATTATAATAAGGACCCAAAAAGGGACCATAATTTTGACCACCCATATAAGGCATCATAAATCCCATCTCAACCGCTCTAAAGCCCATAATGCTGAGTTCATTTTTGATCCCCCGCCCCGAAATTATGAAACTCGATCCCGGAAAACCAACCCCCCGTTCAATGATGAAGAACTCGATCCCGAAAACTCCACAATACCCATAGGCCCTAAAGTAGTTCCTTTTGGGGTTCATACATAGAATCCTATAAGGTAACCCCAAAAAGGAACTAGTATAGGGACTATGGGTAATCCCGTCCCTGGTTCATAAAGAACGCTGGAGGCCAATCAGCCCTCCCGGAGTCGGCAAGCGTAAGAAGGGGTTAGGGTTTAGGGTTTAGGGTCTAGGGTTTAGGGTTTAGGGTGATAATCTTAGTACTGGGAACCCCTCCTCCTCCTCCTCATCATCAGACTCAATAATCGATCAACTGCCTGGGCCTGAAAGCAATCGGGGGGTGGGGTTCATTCTCATGAAGTCAACATCAGAAGTAGTTGTTATCTATACATGATCCCAGATTTTGGGATCTTCCTCCAGCCATCCTTCGCTCTAGTACCCTATTACTCTCCGCCGGTCTCTCTCCGCCAATCTGCTCTCCCCTAGACGACCATTGGCCCGACATGAAAAGAACAACATCTTAAAAGGCACCAAAGTTCCACGTTCGTCTGGAGATTTCTAACAACAAGACCTTCTATACAAACCTACCGAGGCCTTAAACCCTAAACCCCCAATGGATCCTAAATACTTATATGGGGGATACTTTTTTCAAGTCATGGTAGTAAGTTCTAACATAGAAAGCATGGGTATGTAGGACCATTTGGGGGTTTCCGAAAATAGGGGACCCTAATAGAATACCCTAAATAATAGGATCCTTATTATAAGGACCCCAAAATAAGGTACCCCTTCTTTCCGGAAACTCCCATTTGGGACCCTAGAATCCCTAAACCCTAAACCCTAAACCCTAAACCCTAAACCTTAAACCCTAAACCCCTTAAACCCTAAACCCTAAACCCTAATAATCTATGAAAGGATTGGCGTCGATTGCGAGCACAGCGGATGGAGCAAAGATGCTCGTATCTCCTTGCTGCACCTTACTTAGCCAATGGGAGAACTTTAAACTTTTTGGCCTTATATGGGTGGCTGTCAAAATTAGGGTCCCTTTTTGGGTCCTTATTATAATACAGCACCTATTATTTAGGGTACCCCAAAAGGGACCATAATTTTGACAACTACCCATATATCTAGCCTATGATAGAAAGTTTCGGTTATTGACGAAGAGAGGCAACTTGCCGTGCCCACGGCGGTCTTCGTGATCGACGTGGCTTTTCTGCAAGGAGCTGCCTGCTTCAACGAAATGAGCAAACTCCCAGAACTGATAAGCCTAAACCCTGAACCCTAAACCCTGAACCCTAAAACTTATATAGCCTCAACCGTCCTGTAAGAACACCGAAGCCCAGAGACCTGAAACGGAAGCTAGGTAAGAACCGAAATTTTAGAATCCCAAGCCCGAATCTTCTAATTCACAAACCCCAAACTGTAAGTCGGTTTAGGGTTTAGGGGTTTTGGGTTTAGGGTTTAGGATTTAGGATTTAGGGTTTAGGGTTTAGGGTTTCAAACCTTGAGCCATCAACGATCGAGTCGGCATCTCCGCCCAAACAAGCGGAGCATCCGGACACAGGTTCCTCTGTATGGTTGCGCCCCGACGGCCCCGCCCCCCAAGGTCCATATGCTACCAGAGCATGGTAGGGTTTAGGGCTTTAGGGTTTTAGGGTTTTGGGGGTTAGGGTTTAGGTATAGGGTTTAGGGTTTAGGGTTTAGGATCTAGGTATAGGGTTCAGGGTTTAGGGTTTAGGATCAATGGTTTGCAAAATACTACTGCCATGTACTACTTATTCCCGCCCGGGGGGGGAGTCTCCACTCTCTCCTGTGCGGTAGATCGGGGAACGGTCCCTGCCTATTCCCGTCCCCCTCCTTTGGTTCGGGTTGGTTGCCCCCTTATTACCCATATGTGCTGTCCTAAACCCTAAACCCTAAACCCTAAACCCTAAACCCTAAACCCTGTCCGGCCTGAACTTGCCACTCAGATTCTTGCACTTGCCCGCAGCGCGACTTTGGGACGTTTGTCGCCTCTGCTCAGTTCCGCAGGAGAGGCGAGCATCAGGGGCTGTTCCCGAAACAGAACCCAAAGATGTTGCTATAGAATATAGGGATCAGCATAAACACCTCATAATTCCCCTTTATCGTCTACAGCTACAGCACTAGACTACAAATACCCTGAGACCCTATTCTAATGACTCCCCTAAACCCTATGAACCCTATAAACCCTATAACCCCTAAGCCCTAAATCCTAAACCCTAAGCCCTAAACCCTAAAGCCCTCAAGCCATAAAGCCCTAAGCCCCAAACCCTAAAGCCCTCAAACCATAAAGCCCTAAACCCTAAACCCCTAAAGCCCTCAAACCCTAAAGCCCTAAACCCTAAACCCATAAAGCCCTAAAGCCCTAAAACCCTCAACCCTAAACCGTAAAACCCTAAACCCTAAACCCTAAACCCTAAAACTCCAAACCCTAAACTCTAAAAGGGCTCTACAGTCTGGTGCAGGAATTTCGGAGGTTTCGTTTCTAATGTAGGGGCCTAATTTAATTAATACCCCCAAACCCTATTCTAATTTTTAAGGCCCCTACATTAGGCTTTGGGGCCTGGTGTATTGGGGTTTAGGGGTTAGTTTAGGGATGGCGCTCTTGAGGCGTGTGCTTCAGGTTGTGTTTTTGAGGGTTATGGAACGTTTGGGGTTTAGGGTTTCGGGTTGAGGGGTTCCTTCCTTTATTTAAGGGTCCATTATATTCATGATCCTACCACACTATCGTCTGAAACGTCAGTGTAGGCCATTGGACAGATTTGGGCTGATCGGTAGGGTTGATTCCCGTGGGCCGTTGGCTTTTGCAGACGTTAATTAATCCTCTTTGTTGGCCTGCCAGACCATGAAGCTCGAGGTTGTTTGAGGTTAGCAAACACTCCTTAACCCTACAGAATCACATCATACATGTAGTACCTCAATGTTATGTAGACCCCTACTCAACAAAACTACCTTCAATGATACACACTCTTACCTTAAACCCTAAACCCCTAAACCCCCAAACCCTTAACCCTTAACCCTTAAACCCTAAACCTAAACCCTCCGTCTGAAACCGAAACCCTGACGACCCTCCATAAGATCGTTTAGGGGTTTATGCTTTAGGCTTTAGGGGTTTAGGGTTTAGGCTTAAGGTTTAGGGACTTAGGGGGCTCGCAGCCAGGAAGTTCCGAATGGATGCTGCATGTTTGGCTTGCCCTGAAGCGTAACAAAACCGACACCCCTAATGTAGGGCCTTAACAAATTAGACTAGGGTGTTGGGGCCCATTATACTATATTTATAGTAAGGAGCCGCCCCAAATAGTATAGGTAATTATTAAGGCCCCTATATTACACCCAACTCCCGAATGCGTAAGGCGAAGCCTGAACCTTTCAGGACAGCGTCTGGGGATTCTGGAGCCTACAACACTAAAACAAGAAGATCTCTGCATTTCAGCCTGATTCTAGATATTCCGGGATGAATGGCTTAGTATGTCACCTCTGTTTTCGGATTCGAAATTTCTGTCACAAAGAGCCCCGAAGGATCGCCAGATGGAGCCGTGCAGCCTTCAAGACCCGCCCTTAACCCTACACATCCCTAAACCCTGAACTGTAACTTCCCTGAAACCTCAAACCCCGGAAGGGAGTTTGATGAATGTGTTGCCGTTTCAGGGTTTCTGGCAAGGTTATCACTAAAGAGTTTGCTCCTTCGAGTGTTCGAGTTTCTGCTTGATGGCTTTTCGCTTCAGGATTTAAATTTAAGGCTTGAGGAGTCTGGGGATTTTGGTTCAGAATTCAAGGAATGTTCGGTTTGGGGTTGAGCGGTTGGGGAATCTGCATGGTGCAGGCGAAATACATCATGAGTGGACGAGCAAACAGATATGCACAGGACAAAGTTTACGGACAGCCCCAATTAAAGTACCTGTCATGCTTGTCGTAGGCCTAAATTCAAAGCTACTCTGCTGCGTGAGTTTCTTCAAATTGGGGATCCTTTGTTTAGGGGTCCACTGTTGAAAACTACCTACCCCTGTGGATAATATGAGGGTCCCAGTCTCCAGCCAAAAAGTCCAGTATGTACTGGAACCTCTTACCTACGGGTTGTGCCCTATAGAAAGAGCCTTATGTGATGTAAGTACTATATACCTATGATCCTCACGGGGTGCTTGGCTCTCTCTGAGCGCGCAAGAAGCTAGGGACGTGGGTTGCGCAGTTCATTGCCGGCAATGTTCAAGGTCTGCTTCAGGACAGGGGCTTTGAGATTTAGAGGCTTAGGCTTCCGAGGCATTTGACTTTGCCGTCCCTTACATGAAGAAGCCATTTCCAAAAGGGAACAGAAAGCACTCGTTGGCCGGGCTTGTCGCGCACAGGATGCACAATCTGCGGCCAGTGCAGTATTAACAGTCTTGGACTTCGCAGAGCCAGAACAGAAGCTGCTGACCTCTGTCAAATATCATGGTGGGGATCCTTACGGAGGAACACTTTCACACCTATGCCTGTGTGTAAGAGCAGTGCACATACAGATATTTAAAAATACATACCATCTTCATCATCATCCTCATCATCATCATCATCATCAGAATCATCATCACTATCATCCTCATCCTCGTCCTCATCCTCGTCCTCATCCTCATCCTCTTTCCCATCCTCATCACCCGCATCGCCATCATCCTCATCACCATAATCACCATCTCCATCACCATAATCACCATCTTCTTCATCATCAACATCATCATTATCCTCCTGGCCATCACCCTTCTTCATTCTTCATCATCAGCATCACCATCACCATCATCATCATCACCATCACTATCACCATCATCATCATCATCATCATCACCATCACGATCATCATCATCATCATTTTTTCATATGATTCCGCCCTATTGAACTACGGTTTGGGGATTGGGAGAAACAAGTAAATCTTGTATCCGATAAGACTACGCAGCAAAAAGCAGAGTCAACATTCAAACATTTCCGAAACGCCTCATCTCCTGTCTTTTCACACGCACACACAGGTTACGTTCCCACACCGTTAAATCATTCATCCGCGCATCCCTTGATTTTGCCCCTGCCACAATTCAGGCAACCATGAGTCGACACTCTCAGATCGGTTTGGTTACGGTTTGGAAACACTGTTAATTAACCCGCGGCTGGATTGCGGTTTTTTGCCCGCAACCATACTCATCGGCAACATTGTCGCAATTGTAGGAGTCACCATCGTTAACAACTATGCACCATCATTGACCAGATGCTTCATCACGCGTCACGATGCGCGTTCATGCACCATCGCCATCATAATCATCGTCGTCATCATCATCATCATCTCCATCATCAGCTGCTGCAACATCACCACATGAAACGCAAACTGCGCTGTGGTAGCGTGCGCTTCTGGTGCATTGCGGTTTGGCGTATGTCCAGGTCACCCATTTTATATCAGGTTGCCGGCATTGGGTACAAAATTACGTATGATATGCAAACATTCGCAAATTAGGCTCCCAGCACTATTCGTTGTTTAGCCAGATAATTTACGTTAGATTGATCATTGTGTATTTTCACAAAATGTATGCAAGATATGGTGCAAGTTGAGTTTTAATCTTTGAGCCGTGACATTAAATGAGGCCAAAGACTGAACCGCGTTTTCTGCCATCACCGCGGTGGAGCGCGTAGGTGCTTGCTTTCGACTTCCTACGAGATTCTTGCACCTTGGATGTGTTTCGGGGGCTCAGGGTGTCGGGAAAAACCACTGAATTCAGGTCTACCAATAAAATTATGTTGCAGAGCAGTAGTCGGAGTAGCAGTAGGAGTAGGAGCAGGCAGCGTACGAGTTGGAGGGACCTCGCATCATTACTTTAAAACTAGAGCAAGCTGTACATTGTACACATTACGATGCACCATAGCCCCCAACCTTGCAGTCATTCCCGGACTGAAAACAAACCTTAAACCTTCAAGCCTGGGCCACTAGAATTCGCCACCGACGCACAACTTCTACACGATGATTTAAATCCCCAGCCCCAATCTTTGCAGGAATCCCATAACAACCTTCGAAAATCGTATCATCGCTCACCAGCGATCTACGGCCCTTACGAACGTGAAAATCGGTTATAAAATCCCTGGCTTTAAACCCCTGCGCTCCAAGCCCTTGTGCCTGAAGCCAGAACGGACCCCAATATCAACGCTACAGTAACTGACCCTTCCGAAAGACAAGATCATGTTGTGGACAGCCACCCGAAGTCCTAGAAAGTAGCATCCAACACCGTGTTAAAGCTTTCTCAAAGGGTTTAAGGACGAGGTTCGCAAAATTGGGGTTCCCAAAGTGTGGGAAGCCCGGGTTTTAAAGAAGCGCCAAATAGTAAGTCTTGTCGAGCGTTTAGGGCTTAGGGTTTAAGGGAAGAACACTTGAGAAAGCTTTTATGATGAGGCCCTAAACCCTAAACCCTGAACATCCTTAAGCCTTTTTTAGGAAGCCCCAACCCTAATCTCGAATGTAGGAACCTGATCAAGAAACCATGGCCCTAGAATCCCCAAAATACTAGGATTCATATAAGGAACCCTAATAAAGACCCAGGCTCCAAAACTCCTAATCTCCTAACCTCCAAAACTCCTGAACCCCTAACCTCCAAAACTCCTGAACCCAGAAGCCTGAAACCCTAAAGCCAATTGAGGTCTTTTAATCAGGTTCCCACATTTGTCTCTTAACAAAGGTCTGCTTGAGCAAGCCGGCCTGATGGGATGCAAACCTCGGGATCTGCGGAGTCGCACAGATGGAGGCATTGAAGGGCCTTTGGAAGGGTTTGTAGGGTTTAGGATTTTGGGTTTTGGGGTTTGGGGTGATACGGATTTAGGTTTAGGGTTTAGGATTCTGGGTTTTGGACTTGGGTTGTTACGCATTTAGGTTTGGGGTTTTGGGTTTGGGGTGTTACGGATTTAGCTTTAGGGTTTAGCATTCTGGGTTTTGGACTTGGGTTGTTACGCATTTAGGTTTGGAGTTTTGGGTTTGGGGTGTTACGGATTTAGCTTTAGGGGGTAGGATTCAGGGTTCAGGGTTTTGGATTTAGGCTTAGGGTCTAGGGTTTCAGGGGTTCGATACCTGTTTTTTCATGTTTCACAAGCGTTCGATCGGAGTTGTTTGGAAGCGGAGGTTTTAAACGCGTGCTTGCACAGGATCGTGTTTTTTGTCTTGATGAGGGCTCTCCTCAGGCTTTCGTAGTGTAGTCTCCCTAAGCCCTAAACTCGTATAGTATCAACCAACGGGGCTACTAACAACCATGTTGGATAAATTTGTTTCAGGTCCAATGGGCCTGCCAACTATAGGCTTTACGATGCCTGCTATTTCCTTTTGCTTTGGCGAGTCTCCAAGAAAACTGCACAAGGACTTTATAGGGTTTTCATCGGGGGACTTGGTAAGTTCTCTGTCTCATCCGGGGTTTATGGCTTTAGAGTTTTCTGAGGGTTCGGTTGGCAGTGTTAAGCCGTTTATTCTAGGACATTTTCAGGTGGGTAGTTACCGTTATGGGAGCCTTATAGAAGGTCTACAAAACCTCATGGAAGCCTCATTGAAGCCGTATGTGTGTATATATATATAAATATGTATATATATATATATATGTATATATACATACATATATATAATCATATATATATATAATCATATATATATATATAATCATATATATATATATATATATATTCCCCACCTGTAGTTTCCTGTAATTTATGGGCTGCGATACATGAGGGTGGTGCTGGTGGTTTCATGTGAAACCCTCGACTCCAGAGCCTGATCTGCGGACCTCCCCTGTCATAATATAGACGCCTCGATAGTTACCTATTTTCTTTTCGGGGGCTCCTTGTTATAATTAGACTATAAAGGACCCCAATACCCTATATTCTAATGATGAAGGCCTCTATATTACCTTCAGGCTTGAGGGTTTTAGGGGCCAGGGTTCAGGAGTTGGAGGGCTTGGAGGTTGCGGATTGTGATATTTCTTGCTCCAAACAAGTCAAAATATCTCTAAATTCTAATCCCTGCACCCGTACATCTCAAAACCCTAAGCCTAAACCACACACCCTCAAGCCCCATAGACAGCCTCATTTGCGCTGCCAGCCTCAAAACTTCTGAGCCGCCGAAAGTTGACAGCAAAGCTGGAGGGAACCCCCTCGCCCTCGAAAGCCTGCGTGTGTAGGGCTCCTTACCCAAAGGGTCCAATGTACCTACATAGTAGAATGTAGGGTTTCTATATTAGGAATTATTATTATGATTTAGGGAAGTATCCCCCATAACAGTACATAGGACCCTTCGGGTTAGTTATGTTTTGATTCCCCTAAACCCTAAACCCTAAAGTAGGCCTGTGAGCTTCAGGTCGGAATAGAGGAATAGAAGGCTTTGCGGGGTTAAGGGCTCTTTCGTAGTCGTGTAGATAGCTCTTGACTTTTTGGGAAGATTGCTTCAGGGTTTGAGGTTTATAGGTCTTCGGGCTGTATGAATGAATGAAGACATGAAGATGTGGCTGCAGAACGCGTAAAAAAGGAGTTGTCTTCGTAATTGGGGGGGTGAATGAAAGCGATAACTAAGTTCCATTGCAAGTATCTTCAGCCCGAATCAGTTGAGGTCCCCGTAATATTCCTTACCAGGTCGCTTGTGCCAAGAAATACCAAAAGCCTTAAACTCAAGGCGTGACACACCCACCTACTGTGGGCGGGTAATCCTCAGGCCCCTGGACCTTGATGATGCAAGCCGAGCCAGTCAGTACTAGTACGCTGTCCCTAAACCCTAAACCTTAAACCGCCCCACAGCCACGCGGACCGTAGTACCACGCCGGAACCCGTTCTCCCCACCCGCCGACCATTCCCATAGTACGATGCACTCGACACGAGCTTGTCGCAAGATGCTTCGCCCATGCGCATTTCCACGGCAACCCCTAGACCTGAAAATCGAAGCCCTGAATTTTAGAGCTAGAATAGAAGCCCCGGAAAGGCTTGAAGATGCTGGTTCACGAGGCTTTGGGCGCAAAGCTTTGCAAAGCCGCCCACTTAGGTTTGCGAGACAGCAGCCAAAGCAGTTTAGGGTTAGGTTTAGGATTTGTAGGGTTTTGGAGTTGGGCTTTCGAGTTTAGGCTTTGGGGCTTCCAGGCTTAGGGTCGAGGTTAATGGGGTAGCAGGACCAATGTGTCCTCAGAATAGGTAACACAACTTCAACAAAACTTTGGCTAAGCTTGGGAACCTAAAGGCCAAAGCCTGCAAGCATAGTTTGTTCTTGATGGGGGTGGTTGTCAAAATTAGGGTCCCTTTTTGGGTACCCTAAATATTAGGTGCCGTATTATATTACGGACCCAAAAAGGGACCATAATTTTGACAACCACCCATGGTTTAGGCCTCCTGAGGGCTGGAGTACATAAGCTTAGGGTTTAGGGTCTAGGGTTTAGGGTTTAGGGTTTGGGGTTTAGGGTTTAGGGTTTGTCAAACAGTTTGTGTTGGGTTTTACAGATGTGATTTCGGTATTCTGGCATGGTTTCTTTAAATGGCTGCCCGAATCCTTGTCGGCTTCTGTCCCAGGCTGAGCAGTGCAGTCGATGGGCGCGCAGGCTCCGAGACAAAAACGTTTTAAATGTCGGTATAGGCACAATGTCTACTACTACTTCTGGTAGTAGTAGTAGTAGTAGTAGTAGTACTACTACTACTACTACTGCTACTACTACTACTACTACTGCTACTACTGCTACTGCTACTACTGCTACGACTGCTGCTACTACTACTACTGCTACTTCTACAACAACAACAACAACTACTACTACTACTACTACCACTACTACTACTGCTACTGCTACTGCTACTGCTACTTCTACTCGTCGTTGTCGTAGTAGTAGTAGTAGCAATAGTAGTAGTAGTGGTAGTAGTGGTAGTGGTAGTAGTAGTAGTAGTAGTAGTAGAAGTTGTTGTAGTAGCAGCAGCAATCGTAGTAGTAGTAGTAGTAGTAGTAGAAGAAGTAGTAGTAGTAGTAGTAGTAGTAGTAGTATAGGTAGTATAGGTAGTATACGTAGTATAGGTAGTAGCAGTAGTAGTAATAGTAGTAGCAGTCGTAGTAGTAGTAATAGTAGTACTACTACTACTACTACTAGTACTACTACTACTACTACTACTACTACTACTACTGCTGCTGTACCACTACTCCTACTCCTTCCTCCTCCTCCTTCTACTTCTACTCCTAGTACTACTACTT
>CAJNDV010031182.1:38289-49973 GCA_905221635.1 Symbiodinium sp. CCMP2456 | reverse complement strand
AACCCTAAACCCTAAACCCGGCTCGGGATAGCTTAGACTGCAGAAGTTGCCGCCCGCAGCGTTGTCGAGGGCTCGGGTTTCGAGGGAAAGCCTGTAGCCGCCCTGGGACGCCTTTGTAGGCCTGACCGGAGCTCCGGGTCGAGTGTTTAGGGTTGACGGGGTTTGGGGTTTAAGGTTTAGGGTTTTGGGGTTTAGGCTTTTGGGGTTTCGGGTTGACAGGGTTAAGGGGTTGAAGGTTCAGGGTTTTGGGTTTAGGCTTTAGGGTTTGGGGTTTAGGGTTCAGGGTTGACGGGGTTAGGGGTTTCGGCTTTGGGGCTTAAGGGTTTAGGCGTAAGGGTTGAGGGTTTAGGGTTACGGGGTTAGGGGTTTAGGCTTCGGGGGTTAAGGGTTTAGGCGCAAGGGTTGAGGGTTTAGGGTTGACGGGGTTAGAGGTTTAGGCTTTGGGGGTTAAGGGTCTAGGCGCAAGAGTTGAGGGTTTAGGGTTGACGGGGTTGAGGGTTTAGGGTTGACAGGTGGGGGTTTAGGCTTTGGAAGTTGAGGGTTTAGGCTTCAGGGTTTAGGGTCAGGTTCGAGGAGTTGGGGGTCGAGGGTTTTTGTTTCAGGGCCCGGATCCAGCAACCCGGAACTGTTTCAGTGTAGGATGGCACGACTTTTTCAACTGACATGCTACGACCGCTTGCGGTAGTCCTCCCAGCCTTAACCGTAAACCTAAACTCCCAACCGTGCCACAGGGATGTGGCCTGCAGTGAGCCCATCCGAACCCTAAGCCCTAAACCCTAAACCCAGGCCTAGAAAGCCACCCGGACATGCACGAGGGCCAAGCCTTGTCCTCGCTAAGGAATGACGTTAGGGCTTAGGGTGTAGGCTTTTGTGTTTAAAGTAGAGTGTCGGTATGTGCCTTGCAAGTGCAAGCAGAAACCATGAACGATAATCGATACTTCGAACTTGATTTGACAATGCTCTGCTTACCAATGATTGCAGATCGCAGAGAATCTTATTGCTCCCTAGCCCCCGAGCCTCCAAAACGCAAAAGCCTTCAACGCTCCTTCTTGTGACTCCAAAAACGCTTGCTGGCCTTTTGATAAGGAGCCCTTAATTAGGACGGCACCCCCCTCAGCACAGAAGTTGCTCCCATCTCTTTCCTGTTGTTGCGAGGTCATGACGAAACTGACGGCGGCTTGCTTGCCGCCCGTCTTCAACTCTTCGGGGTGAGGGATTGGGTACTTGGAGGTTCATGGGTAGTTATAAATGAGGTTATAAGTAGGGTAAATCTAATTATAACTCATATTAGGGGACTTATAACCATACTTATAACTACCCATGAACCTCCAAGTAAGATTGTGTTGTATTATAGAAGCTTGAATAATTAGCAATACTGCTCGTGATGGTTTTTCATTGGAATTATGTATAGCTACAACTGTTGGGGGGTTCCGGGAACTTCTGAGGTTGGGGTTGCAGGATTTTAGGGCTTGCTTCAAGAGTCTAGGCGTTGTTCAAGAATGCATTTGAAAGTCACCAGATAAATAGAGATCTAACATGAATCAAACGTTGTCCTGCTGATGCTAGCTCACATCTAAACGCTTTAGCACCCAATACAACCTTAAACCCTAAACCATAGAAGGTTTATCGGCTCAACGTCTCAGGGCTATCTTTCCCTAAACCCTGCACCCTGCCAGAAACACCCAAAGCCCTAAGCAGTGATACTCTAAACCTCAAGTCCTGAAGCCCTAAGCACTAAACCTGAAGACCCCCTATAGAACCCTGATAGAACTCTTCTTCCTGACCCAGGAACCCGGAACGCTAAACCTTTGCATCATCGACAAAGTGGATGCGTTCGGTCTGCTCGCGGAAAAACCAGTGACACAAAGAAGATTAGAGGCGATGGCGGAAACATGAAAGAGGAGAACGAGGAAAAAAGGCAAGGAGTTTCTGAAGATGCAGGTGAGTTCGAGCAGCCGGGGTAAGATGAACGGCCTCCTGCTAAAGCGAAAGCCGCAACGAAGCTTCACTTGGAGGTTCATGGGTAGTTATAAGTGGGGTTATAAGTGGTGTAACTATAGTTATAACTAACCCATATTAGGGGACTTATAACTCCATTTTGTAACCTGGGAGTGTTGGGTGCTTGCGCTGGTGACCATGGATCGCCAATCAGCGCTGCGGCTGCTGCAGATGAAAGGATGGCTAAGCTGAAGGACCCAGAGAGCCCAATACCCCTTAATTAAGGTATATGGCTTAAATTATAAGGGGCTTCATATTATGATTTAGGCTATATTCCTTAATTAAGGGGTATTGGGCTGTCTGGGGAGGAAGAAGCTGCCCAGAACCGCCAAGATCGTGAGCGCAGTGCTTCGACAAAGGGCTCAATTGAAGGGGAAAGTGTATAAGTTGGCAGTAGCTCCATACAATTTAAGAACCTGAGGGTGCTACTGGACCTCAAGGCGAATGCTATGTATAGAAGCCTAAATAAATGCCAATACCTTTTTGGGAGTTCCTGACTATAATTATACCATAATGTACCCCAAAACCCTATTCTAATCATTATGGCCCCTACATAAGGCTTTCAGGAGCCGGGATGATATTTCATCTCTGAGATCTCTGGCAAAGAGTGTGACAGTGGAAAGCAGAAGCGTGGGGGTGGGGAGGGTCTCAAAATGAGGTGTTTGTTGTTTAGGTTTAGGGTTTAGGGTTTAGGGTTTAGGGTTTAGGGTTTAGGGTTTAGGGTTTAGGGTTTAGGGTTTAGGGGTCTTCGGGCTCTGGAGGTTCAGGGTTTAATGTAGGGGCCTTCATAAATAGAACAGGGTTCCTTTAAAGGGTCCTTAAAGGGTTCTATGAGGGCTACTATAATCTATACAATAATGTTTTGAGACTTGGAGGGCTCCAGGTTTAGGAATGTAAGGCGAGCAAGGCGAAACCGCGCTGTGCGAGTGCGCAGTGGTCTTCAGACCCTAAACCCTAAACCCCTAAACATTGAACCCCAAAACCCTAAAACCCCAAAACCCCAAAACCCCAAAACCCCTAAACCCTAAACCCCTAAACCCTAAACCGTGACTACCCACCCCCAAGACCACCCTCGTACACATCTGAAGGTTTTGAGATACAGTTAAAATTTCTCCCTGAACCCTAAACCCTACATACACCCTAAACCCTAAATCCGAAACCTTAAGCCGCATCTCACGTCTGACTGAAGGGGGACTCTCGAGACTTTGGTTGTTGTTTATTCTGGGTGCTTCGTGCCATGCAATATGCTGATTGCACTTGGCGTTGTCACTCTGTAAAGGATCTAGAAGGAGTCTTTCACCGTAATCTAACAGGGATGTAGAACTATAAGTTCATTGCCGTTGATGGACGTACTGGGGTTTGTCTTGCGGTGTCACTTCTCCCTGCGGCTCTGATCCTCTCAAGGCCCTTCGTTGATTGCTAATGCTCCATGAATTCCGTCCTCATCAAGCTCATAATTGCGCGAAATATCCCCAAACCCTAAATGGGTAGCTCTCTTGATTAGGGTCCCTTTTTAGGCTCCTGTTTCTAAAGGTGCGGTGCGGAGTTTGGGGACCGAAAAAGGATCCTAATCTAGAGAACTACCCAAGTCTAAACGCTAAACCCTGAAACCTAAAGCCCTGAAGCGCCATCAACACCAACCCTTAATATAGGGGCCTTAATAATTACCCATGCTATTTGGGGGCTCCCTACGACAATCATAGCATCATGTGCCCCAAAGCCCTATTTTAATTATTGAGGCCCCTACATTAAACCGTGACGGGCTCGCGCTCGGAGCTGCAAGGCTCGCGAGCTTGACAGGGACAGGGACAGGGAGAGTAGTATAGGGTCCTTGTTGGCTACAATTTGACAGCTTGACTTTGTTGCTACAATACAAACGCAATAAGGATGAAACATGATCATTTTCAAACAGTGCCAGCAGGGAACCATAATATAGGAACCTGGATCTTTATTAGGGCTTCTTACATGAATCCGGTTTTGTGGGATTCTGGGGCCAAAGTTTCTAAACCAGGTTCCTACATTACCCTTGAACTCTCAACCCTAAACGCTAAATCGGAGGGGTTTTAGGGTTTAGGTGTTAGGAGTATTCTGTAAGGGTCCTTTAGGCTTTCGGAAGGCGTCGTGCTCACGGCCGTGATGTCACAACAACGAAATCGCAAGTCTCGAAACACTAGCCGTAGATCGGTTATAGTTTCATTGTCAACGGTTTTGCAGAACCCTGATACAAAGCTTTTATGGAACCCTTCTATCAACAAGGTCAGCGTGCCTTCTGTGGCTGCAATGGTGTCCCAGCTACGGGGAGGAGGATGCGCAGCCACTCTGCGCAGCACTGGTTTAGGGTTTTACGTTTCCCTAAGAGCTACTATAATAGGGTTTCTACATGTTTTTACTAATTAGGAGGTTTAGGGCTTAGGCTTCTGGGTTGAGGGTACAGGGTTCAAGAGGTTGAAACTTAACTAGGGGGTGACTCCTCAACCCTAAACCAACCCTAAGCCGCAAGGTGGCACGTGGGAGTGGGCATCGCCGACTGCACCGGTCCTGCAGCAGAAGTCGTCGCTCGGAAGACAACAGGGTTCAGGGTTCAGGTCTTACAGGTTAAGAGCTCTTAGAGTGTTAGTACACTACCCCCTAAACCCTAAACCCTAAACCCCTAAACCCTAACTCCCAGATCCTGAAGCCTGAAATCTTAAACTGGAGCTGTAGATCCCCAAGCCTTTGTCGCTTCCACGCCTCCTCGACAAGACCTAGTGGCGTTTAGGGTTAAGGGTTTAGGGTTTAGGGTAACGGCATCTCTGAGAGTATGACTCTACTACAATATGCCTCAACCAGCTATGCTACTTCTTGCAGCGGCTGCAATAAAGTCAGTTAGCGCAATAGCCCTATATGACCATGTAAGACGCTCCAGACCCTGTTCGACACGATTAAATGCACGTATAGTACACCTCCGGGCTATGGAAACCCCACACTGAACCCGAACCCTAAACCCTAAACCCTAAACCCCAAACCCCAAACCCTAAACCCTAAACCCTAAACCCCAAACCCTAAACCCGAAACCCTAAACCGTAAACCCTAAACATGCGCCACAAGGTCATGATGGGCTATGCAGATAACGAGCACAAAACCGCCGGCATCCACATGCGTGGCTTGGCCTTTGGCTGTTCCACACAGTCGGGGTTTAGGGCTTAAGGCTATAACGGTTCAAGGTTTAGGGGTTAGGGTTTAGGGTTTAGGGGTTCGGGTTTAGGGCTTAAGGCTAAAATGGTTTAGGGGTTTAGGGTTTAGGGCTTAGGGTTTATTGGGCTTAGGATTTAGGTGCGGGAAACCACACAGTCGGGGTTTAGGGCTTAAGGCTATAATGGTTTCGGGTTTAGGGCTTGGGGTTTAGGGCTTAGGGTTTATTGGGCTTAGGGTTTAGATGCGGGTTAGAGGGGCGCATACTTGTTCTAGGTGTTTGCGGACAGCTCAGACATGTTTCGGCCCATGAGCTGGGAAGACCGCTTCAGGTTTTAACTACTGAGTATTAGGGTTTAGGGTTTAGGGTCACCTCATAAAACGCTATGAAACCCTAGGAGCCTGAAATGCTTAAACACAACCCGAAACGCCTTGAACCCTAAACCCCTAAGCCTTGAACCTGAACCCTAACACCCCTAAACCCCCAGACACTAAACCCTAGTCCCCAAGCTCTAGACCCTAAACCGTGTAATATAGGGGCCTTAATGATCAGAATATGGTTTGGGGTATATCATACTAGAATCAAAATAATGACCCCCACCCCCGCCCCCCAAAAGCCGTATTCTAGTTGTTAAGGCCCCTACATTATCGAACCCTTATAAATTATAGTAGCCCTTATAGAACCCTTTAAGGAACCCTTTAAAGGAACCCTGTTCTACTTATTAAGGCCCCTTTACAGTATTATTGTATAGATTATAGTAGCCCTCATAGAACCCTTTAAAGAACCCTTTAAAGTAACCCTTAAAGGAACCCTGTTCTACTTAGTAAGGCCCCTACATGAAGCCCTGAACCTCCAGAGCCCGAAGACCCCTAAACCCTAAACCCTAAACCCTACACCCTAAACCCTAAACCCTAAACCCTAAACCTTAAACCTTAAACCCTAAACCCTAAACCCCTAAACTCTAAACGCAAAACCCAAAACCCAAAACCCAAAACCCTAAACCCTAAACCCTAAACCCTAAACCCTAAACCCCAAATCCCATGCCACGAGCACCTCAGGTCTGCATGCACGAGCGTTCGTGTTCCTGAACCCGCAGACGCAGGAGCGGGTCGCCTTTGCAGCCCGGCTCGATAGAAACCCTAAGCCCTAAAGCCTAAACTCTACCCTAAGGCTCTTATTGCTGTTATGGGCTTTCTAGGCGAAGGTTTGGGCTTTGGAGGCTACGGTTTGGGCTTTCGCTGTGGGGGTCCATGAGGCTTAGGGTAAACTCTAGACCCTAAACCCCATAAACTCTAAACCCTAAAGGCCCTAAACCCTAAGCTCTAAACCCTAAAGGCCCTAAACCCTAAACCCTTCAGGGTTCACTAGGGCCAGCGTGTAGGGCTTTGAGTCTTCGGGGCTTAGGATAAATGAATACATATACTATGGGGGTTCCTTAGTTTAGGGTTTAGATGGTTTATGGTAAAGAAGGCTTGGTGGGTTGAGGCTTCTGGGGTATAGCGTTTAGGGTTTAGGGTTAAGAAGGCTTGGTGGGTTTAGGATTCTTGGGTTTGGGGTTTAGGGCCCAGGTTAGCATAATCTCGCTCCTGGATCAACCGGGAATCTTAGGTTGTCCTTCCTCGCTGCCTCCGAGGTGAACGCCTCGCAGTTTTGGGTTTAGGGTTTTAGGCGTTTTGGTTTAGGGTTCAGTAGGATGTAATATAAGGGCCTAGATAAGTACCAATACTACTTTGGGGGTTCCTTACTACGATGATAGTAGAATATACCCGAAAATCCTATTCTAACCATTAAGGCCCCTATATTAGGGTTTACCTTAAGAGCCCAAAACCTACTTTTCTGTAGGGTCCCTATAAATCCCATATTAGAGGGTTTATAATAAGAACCTACAGAAAAGTCGGTTTTGGGTTCTTAAGGTAGGGTGTTAGGGCCCCTCCTCACCTCCGAGGTGAATGCGGACACCTGGGCCGCCACAGAGGCCGTCATCCAGGGGGTCGAAAACCGCCTGCACCAGTGGTTCGGAGGCGCTGGCAGGGTTAAGGTAGGGTTTAGGGTTTAGGGTTTAGGGCCGCAATAAATTTAATAGGCTTTTGGGCTACATAGAGCTCAGCATAAGTACAGGAAGGAACCTCTACGAGTAAATATTGCTCTTTCAGGCTTAAGGGTACAGGGTGGAGGATTTTTGGGTTTTTCGATCTTTCGGAGGGCAGGGGTTTTGAGATTCTCGGGGTGTAAGCTTCTTTAGTGTTGAGGGTTTAGACTTTTAGGGTTCTAAGGTGGGTGGAGACGGTTAAGGATTTAGGCTTTAGGGTTTAGGGTTTAGGGTCGGTGGTTTTGCTAAGTTTGCATTTCGCAGCTTGGCCTTACGAAGCAGTACCTCCGAGCTCTTGTCTCCTTGTAATTGTTTACGGCCTGGGGTCTATGGGCATCGGGGTTTTGGGTTTACAGGTGTTTAGGGGTATTGATCTACGTAGGGCTAGGGTTTGAAGGTTTTTGGTGTATCCAACTGTTAGTCAGAAGAAGGTAGAAGACATAGTCTTTCTATTTTGCGCTCCGATGCCATACTGCAGTCGCGATGATGCTCAGGGCCGTCAACAGGTCATCTCAGGACAGCTCTTGAGCAAGTCCTTTTTGAGCCGCGCTCCTACAGTCTGGAAGACCTTCTTTGAGCCCTGCGCAAATCAAACAAACTGAGAAATGCAGCTTTCTTTCCGACTACAAACCTGTGCACTCAGCTTGTCGCACCCATGAGGAGCACAGCCTTGCCGAAAAGATCCTCCTGCAGATGGAGGTAGAGGAACAAAAGCCAGCTGGAAGAACCCTAAACCCTAAACCCCAAACCCTAAGGCGAAATGCATGTGGATCGCCGGTGCTCGTTCATTCCTTCACACGGCTCTCTCACTGACTCATCCTGCACTCCGTCACGGTGGAACTAGGAGCGGTAGTAGGGTTTAGGGTTCAGGGTTTAGGGTTTAGGGTTTAGGGTTTAGGATTTAGGATTTAGGGTTCAGGGTTTAGGGTTTAGGGACGTGGCAGATGTAAAAAGACCCAATTTTAAGAGCAGTCATAGGTGGCCACCAGAGCGGGTTGGCAAAAGGGCTTGTGATCCCATCTTTGGGATCATCTCAGGGAATCCTAGACCCCCGGGAGGATCTAAAAAGTAGAACCCCTAATTTGGCACCCTGTGCTACTAAAGGGTCTTCATAGGGACCCCCATTAAGGGATCTACTTTTTGGATTCTGGGATCCCCAATCCAACTACCTTCAACCCCATACCCTACACCCTAAAGCCTTAAGCCCTAGACTCTAACTTCCAAGCCAACCCTAACCCTAAACCCTAAACCCAAGGCCCCTAAAACCTAAGCCTAAGCCGTAACCCTGAACCCAAAGCCCCAAGCCCAAACCCCTTATATAAACCCTAAACCCAAGATCCCAAACCCAAAACCCAAGGCCCCAAGCCTAAATCCTACACCCCCCCCTCCCTTTAGGGTTTAGGGTTTAGGGTTTAGGGTTTAGGGTTTAGGGTTTAGGGTTTAGCCCTAAGCCCAAGGTCCTACACCCGAAGCCCTAAGCCCAAAAGATCCTTCCAGATTACCGCTTCGTTCTGACTTTATTGGAGGGGTCCTTCGTGGGGTCTAGGGTTCAGGGTTTAGGGTTCAAGGTTTCGGGTTTAGGGTTCAAGGTACAGGGTTTACGGTTTGGTGTTTAGGGGTAATAAGAATCAAGCACATAGGGTCCCACCGTATTTCTTGGGATCCTTATAAGGGTAGGCTTTTGCTGGCTCTCATGCAAGCACATCTGGACTCTGTCTTGCTCAACTCGGTTTTGGGCCTGAAGCCGTAAGCCCAAAAAACCTTCCCAAGAAAAGCACACATCGAAACCCCTGCCTTAAATTTAAATGTCAAGCAACCCTAAAACCTAAAACCCTAAAACCCTAAGACCCTAAACCCCCAAACCCTAAACCCTAAAACCTAAGCCCTAAACCCGTCAAGGGTTGAGGCTTAAAAGGTTCAGGGTTCCGTCTTCCCAAGAGCTCCACAGCCCGCACTAATTTAGGAACATACCTCAAACCCTAAGATTCTGGGGTTTAGGGTTTCGCGTTTAGGGTTTAGGATTGAGGGTTGAGGGCTTAGGGTTTAGGATTGAGGGTTTAGGGTTTAGGATTGAGGGTTGAGGGTTTAGGGTTTAGGGTTTGGGTATATGGCCACCGCGCTATGCTATTGAAAGCGGCAAGGGCGCCACTACAGCCGCGACAACTTGATTGTCGCAGGGTCGCACACGCACCGTGGCACACGAAATGGGGTTTACACTAAGTTAGTGGGTTTCGTGAATGTATGTAGGGCTTCTTTTCCTGGTGAGTGTTTGGTTTTGGCTGCTTGTTCTGGGTTTTTTCTACAAGGCCCTGCATCGCCGGTTCTTCGGTGTGGGTATCCGAAACTGAAACAGGGTTTAGGGTTTAGGGCTGTGCCCCGGTTCGGTACCTTAGTTTAGGGTTCCACACAACAAAGACCCACCTTACCATGAGAAACCCCGACGGCAAGTCCCAACCGAGCAAACCCCAGCCCTGGATCCACAACTTTGAGATTTTAAGGCATCCTAAGACCTAAACCCTAAACCCCAAACCCTAAACCCTAAACCCTAAACCCAAAAACCCAAGACCTAAACCCTAAACCCCAAGACCTAAACCCAAAAAGAGCCCTAAGCCACCAAGACTCCCGAGACCCTGACAGACCGTAAACCCCAAGACACACCAAACCCAAGGCCAAGCAAGTCCGCAGCTACCGATACAGGTAGGTCGGTTTACAAGAAGTAAAGGTCGGAACAATTGGTACTAGTATCTTCTTATAGTACATTAATAAATACTAACTTTTTACTATACTGTATCCCAGTAACCCCAAAGAATGTGCTATGTCTGATTATTTTCTAAGGCCCCGTACTAGGAACAAGAGACCCTTATGACACCCTTCAAGGAACCCTCTGCTAATGGATGTCATGTTGACAGCCAGCCCTCAGTACAGCGCCAACGATCTCTCGGAGATCGGCAAGCCTTACAAGCTCGTATGGGTAGTTCTCTAAATTGGGGGGGGGGGGGCCCCTTTTAGGGTCCTTCTTTTACAGGGTGCCGTACTATATTGGGGACCTAAAAAGGGACCCTGATTTAGAGAGCTACCCATATGTATCACGCGTGCAACGTCAAGGACTGGAGGCGTTGCTGCTGACAATCGGCGCATGCACAGAACAAGGTATATGAAACTTAGAAGGAAGAGACACCACTTGAGGGTTCATGGGAAGTTATAAGTCGGGTTATAAGTCCCTCCCATATGGGTTATCGCTATAGTTACCTTACCTTATAATAACCCCACTTCTAACTACCCATGAACCTCCAAGCAGCCGATCGACAGGAGCTGGCGTGTGCCTATGTCTTTGGGTCAGCATAAAGCGGCATGGTGACGACTGATGACGCACTGCACCCTACCCCTAGCCCGCGTCTCAAGAGCCTCCAAGACTGTGAGCGACTTGTTGCCAGCGTGCAGCCTCCCAGCACGCAGTTCTGACCGACGTGCAGCGAGAAGCCCCCCCGGACGCACACCAGCTCTTGTGGAAAGCCCTAAACCCTAAACCCGAAACCCTAAACCCTAAACCCTAAACCCTGAATCTTCGAGATCTCGCTTTCGTAGACTTCTTAGACTGCAGCAGAGGCCTTTCACAGGAAGTTAAGGGCAGTCTTCAGCCTCCGAAAGCGCACAGAGCTCTTGACAGACGTGTGGTTGCTAAGGGTTTAGGGTTTAGAGTTTAGGGTTTAGGTTTAGGGTTTAGGGGTTTAGGGGTTTAGGGTTTAGGGTTTAGGGTTTAGGGTGGCACACCAGACACGCTTCTAACCTACCTCTCAAGCCTGTATCAAGGCCACAAATCTGGCCCGAAAGAATTACCAATACTATTTTGGAGGTGCCTTATTTTAGTTCTAGTATTAATCTGCCCCAAAAGCCTAGTCTAATCATTAAGTCCTCTAGCCGATGAACCCCTTTACCGGGAAAGCTGTGTCCGAAAGCCGTTTAGACGCTGGGGGCCTTGAAGTTTGAAGGGCATGTGGAGTGCATGGCCAGCGAGATGATAGACACGAGCGGGCTTAGGGTTTAGGGTTTAGGGTTTAGGGTTTAGGGTTTAGGGTTCAGGGTTTAGGGCCATCCCATGTCGAGTTATGGTAAAGTATACCCCTAATCAGGGCCCGCGTATTATAGAAGCCAGTAGAGTAGCTGTTGCAGTACCCCTTCTCAGCGGACGCTTGGATGCTTTAGGCAACTTCGCAAGCAAAACGCCCCCCCTTAAAGCCTAAAGCCTAAACTCTAAACCCTGAACCCTAGACCCTAAACCCTTATACCCCCAAACCGCTAAACCCCTAAACCCTGAACCCTTAAACCCGAAACCCCTAAACCCTAAACCCAAAACCCCTAAAGCCCTAAAACCCTAAACCCCTAAACCCGAAACCCATAAACCCCTAAACCCTAAACCCTAAACCC
>CAJNDV010031182.1:0-17064 GCA_905221635.1 Symbiodinium sp. CCMP2456 | reverse complement strand
TGAGGGTTGAGGGTTTATGGGTTTAGGGTTTGGGGGTTTAGGGTTCAGGGTTTTGGGTTGGGGGTTTAGGGGTTCAGGGTTTTGGGGTGGGGGTTTAGGGGTTGAGGGTTGAGGGTTTAGGGGTTTCGGGTTTAGGGGTTTTGGGTTCAGGGTTTAGGGTTTTTGGGGGTTTAGGGTTTAGGGTTCAGGGTTTAGGGTTTGGGGTTTAGGGTTCAGGGTTCAGGGTTCAGGGTTTAGTTCAAGCAGGGTTGAGTGTTTTGGGGCGTACGGTTTACTCACCCTGAACAAAATAGGAAACCCTGGGTTGCTTTGGGTTTTTTATACGAGCCCTAAAATTTTGAGGGTTATGTGGCCAGGGTTTCTGCACCAGGTTCCTACATTTATACGTTAAACCCTAAACCCCTAAACCTTGCCCTCAACCCTAAGCCCTAAACCCTAAACCCTACACCCTGAACCCGAAACCCCTCCACCTTGCTTGAAAGCCCATAGAAATGAGACTCCAGACCCTCTTCGAATTCTGCAGGCCGCAAGTACAACCCGAAACCTTAGGGTTTAGGGTTTAGGGTTTAGGATTTAGTTTAGGGTTTAGGGTTTAGAGTGAAGTTTAGGGTTTAGGGTTTAGGGTTCAGTTTAGGGTTTGGGGTTTAGGGTTTAGGGTTTAAGGATATTTTAATTTTGCAGCCCCTGTTAAGGGTTTCCGAAAATAGGGGACATTAATATAGTACCCTAAATAGTAGGATCCTTATTATACAGTCCCCCAAACAAGGGTAAGTTTAGGGTTTAGGGTTTTAACTATGCAGGCCCCTCTTAGTATGCTGCACCGCTGCTCTGGTCGTCCCTTTCCAGCCGATGGCTCGAGGCGCCGAAGAACATCTTGCTTCATCCTGGAGGTATGTGGCTTGGCCGCGCAGTGTAGGCTAAGCCCTAAACCGTTGAGGGTTTGGGGATTAAGTGACAGCGCAGTGTAGGCTAAGCCCGAAACCCTAAACCCTAAAGCCTTGAGGGTTTGAGGATTAAGTGACAGCGACCAAACCCTAAACCCTAAACCCTAAACCCTAAACCGTTTAGGGTTTCCGGGCTTAAGTGACGCTAGGACTCCAAAAGGAGAGAACCCAAACTCCTGACAAGACAGCAACTGACCAGCGCAGGAAATCCTGGTTGCGATGAAACCGAAGAGTGAAGCGTAGGGTTTGAAGTTTAGGGTTTAGGGTTTTTGGGGTTTCGGGCTTTGGGGGTTTAGGTAGAGCAAGATCTACCCTCGTAGGGACGGGTTGGCCGCATTGTTGTAATCACCTGGCGCTTACTTGCCTTGCTCAAAATATGACGGTATTGAGAACTCGAAGTTGGCACAAGCAAGCACACCCAAAACACCTTTTTTGAGACATGGCATGCTTCCGAGTTTTCCTCTAGACTCTAAGCCCTAAGCCCTAAAGCTCTAGACCCTAAACCACCGTTCGAGCAGTGTTTGTCACCACGCGGCGTGGCGAAAGGCCTGATAGACGACCATTTTGGGGCGGATGGAGGCGGGTGCTGCCGGATCGGCAACAGACCGCATGTTGGTGCTGAGTGCCTTTCCACGAAATGAAAGAGCACAGGGACATTGGGTGTTGAGTACCGCAGAGGTGGAGCAGTTCCAAAGTCCAAGGAATCTGCGCAGGTGTGCCGTGGCGTCCATGGCGCGACCGAACAAATAGCAGGCAGGGGTGACGCGCGCCAGGCCCTCGAAACGCTGGGCATATGCATTTCCAGCGTTTCGAGGGCCAGTGGCGCTCGTCACCCCCGCCTGCTATTTGTTCGGTCGCGCCACGGCACACCTGCTCCGCATGCCAAGCAGCCGACGCGCAGATTCCTTGGACTTTGGAACATTTCCGATGGCCCATGGTGTCCATGCCGGTGTGCCTTGGGCACGCCCCAACTGCTGCACTAAAGCTAGCCTGTATTCTGCACCTCCGAGGTCACCAAGGCTTTGAGTAACGATGACTCGGGACAACTGGGGCGAAATTGGCACTAGTCGCAGCAGCAGCAGCAGTAGCAGCAGCAGCAGCCAGTAGTCGTAGTCGTCGTCGTCGTCGTCGTCGTGGTAGTAGTCGTCGTCGTAGTAGTAGGTTTGTCACCCACTTGGCATGCCGGTGACAGCACTGTGGGATCTTGATTGGCAACTGGACTCGGAGGTGTCATCTGAAGTCAGAAGGAACAACAACAATCCCATAAACCAAGAAACTATGCCCATCTCCAAGAGAAATTCACTAGTCCAAAAGTTGATTCTCAGGAACTAGTGGAGTTTGGGACAGCCGACTTTCGAAAGTCAGCGAGACAAGACATCCTCTGAGTACGAACCAACCAGGAGTAGTAGTAGTAGTAGCAGTAGTAGTAGTAGTAGTAGCAGTAGTAGTAGTAGTAGTAGTAGTAGTAGTAGTAGTAGTAAGTACTAGTAAGTAGTAGCAAGTAGTAGTAAGTAGTAGTAAGTAGTAGTAAGTAGTAGTAAGTAGTAGTAAGTAGTAGTAAGTAGTAGTAGTAGTAAGTAGTGTAAGTAGTAGTAGTCGTAGTAGTAGTAGTAGTAGTAGTAGTAGTAGTAGTGTAGTAATAGTAGTAATAGTAGTGGTGGTTTTTGTCACCCACTTGGCACGTCGACGACAGTAGTGGTGGTAGTAGTAGTAGTAGTAGTATCAGTGGTAGTAGTAGGAGTAGTAATGGTAGCAGTAGCAGTAGCAGAAGCAGTAGTAGTAGTAGTAGTAGTAGTAGTAGTAGGAGTATAGTAGTAGAAGTAGTAGCAATTTGTAGTTGTAGTTGTAGTTATAGTTGTAGTCTTCGTCGTCCTCGTCGTAGCAGGAAGCAAGAGCAGCATCAGCAGCAGCAGTCGCTCTCGAGAAACCACGGTGTGGAAGAATAGACTTAATTTTTACGAGGCCATGTTGTTCCATTGGCGCCCGGGGTTTGCATTACAGGATTACCCCCTTTCTTGACGATGCATGCCGAATTTTACAAGCCAGCTCAAGCGCTCGAGTATGCATGCCCGCAGCCTCTTCCAAAGGCGGGTGGCTGCCAGAAAGAACCTTTCGAACACCCCGTGTTCTTTCTAACCTGACTTCGGGAGACGCTGAGCGCCCAGATGTATGCAAACACAGCTGCGAGTGCTCTTTGAGGATTTGGTCCAAGTGGCAGGGTGCGGAATTCTTCAATATCCTCTGGCGAAGAGAGTGTCCCCCACTGGAGCTTCCGTAACTCGTGCAATTGCTTACCGAGACGGATCCTTGGCTTACACAAATTTCGGGGCCAATCGGGGCACAATCTCTTAAAACGAACATGCTGAGATCCGAAAGACTGGATCGTACAGGCCTAGCATCCGATTGGCCTTGGCATTGCTTGCAACAGAGGGGAATGGAGCATCCAGGCCCCGGAGTATGGATGCCACCTCGTTTCCAAACTCCTTCGCAATCACTCCTGAGCTGAGAGTTGAGGCTTGGCACGCAGGCGTTTTTCTTTATTTGTGGTGGACTTCAAGGCTTCGAAGCTCCACTAGCGGCACTAGCGAGGTTGGGATCCTTGCCAACATACTGATTGCTCATCTGAGCTACTTCCAGAATTTTCAGTCAAACCTCAACGGGCATGGGCTCTGACAGGAGATCCTACACTCTTGCTTGAGGGTCGTTTGCATGGCAAGGAACATCTCTGTTCAGATGCCCCCGGTATTACGTATGGAGTTTCAGGCGATGCGCAAAAACAACAGGAAAGAACTTTGCTTTGCGAGCAAGGGTCGGTCGTGACCGTTGGCAGTTCCGAGGAGCAGCCCTGCCTGCACGATCCGGGGCCATCGTCTCTCATCGAAATGTGGGAACCCAAGTTGTTCACCTTACACCTGCCTATCTGCTCCGATGACCGAGTCACTTACCGGGCTTACCGGGATCAGACCATCGCCAAGAGTGCCCACGAGGTGAAAGTCTACAACTTCTCGCAGGCTTGCTCCGAAAGCTGCATTTCTGTTAGAATGATTCCTCCAGGCTACTTGCGAGTCGTGCTACGGCTCTGTTATCTTTCGATGGCCTTCGCATGTAGACAACTATAGATCTAAGAGTCCCTGACAATGAAGCTGCTACGAGTAAAAGCCACCCCGGCCTTGAGCGTCTCTGGGTCCTTGATGCCGTACTCCGTCAGCATCAATGCAAACTTAACACTGTCAATGAGTTGTGAGCCGTTGCGGCTTGCGACCTGAACCAGTCGTAGACAGATCGAACAGGGCACTCATGTCTGAAAACTGCTGGAGCCACTGCTACGGCCCGCTTGCTGGTACTCCCGCTGCAGAATGTATTCAGATCTGCCAGGCTGCATACTCTGCCGCCTTCAAGAGAGACAGTACCGCACGCTGTTCGTCCAGCTCTGGCGTGTGCACTTGTTCCGTGACCTGCCAGCGCGCTCGCTTGTTCGGCATTCCCGTGTCAACTGTCGATAAAGCGGGCAACCTAAATGTGCTTTCTCGTGATACTTCGACAAAACGTCCATGTCTGCATCTTGCACGTCTGATCCGAACAGGTCGTTTTTCAGTCATCTCGAATGTCGTTACAAGTCGTTATACAGTGCTCTGTTTGCCGGTCAACGTCTGCACACCTGCTTGCACAAGAGTACTGACTTTGCACCTCGTCGTCCTGAACATGCACGTGCTCCCAGGCTTCTGTGTGCCTGGCCAAGGCTGAAGTACCAGTAAAGGGTCGCTACTCGTAGACCACACTGTGACTACACGTGTCGTTGTAGTGGCAAGCATCTAATTGTCAAGCCCAAAGACTAAGCCGAGCATGGATTCACTAGACTTCGGGGTACAAAGCTTCAGGCCTGAGCTGCTCTTGTGCGAAGCGCTCCCAGTCGCCCAGCTCGTAGCCAGCCGGTAGCGAAACTTCAGCGTGGAATCGTTGCTCCAGAGCCTCTCGGATATCAAATTCGTGTTGGTGAGAGAAAAAACATAGATCACACGTGACCATTTTGGGCGAGAAGCTGCATGAGTCCCTTTCAAGGCTGCCACCATCTCACAAGCCTGAGTTTCCAGGTCATGTCTGAATCAAAAAACGTGGAGGCAACATTTGCGGCCAGGGGTGGTAGCAAAAGAAGCGAAGATGTCGTGTTGATCATCTCTGTTGCTGGGGTTGGATCAAAGAGCTCATGCATTCAGAAGTGAGAACGTCTGTAGACCTCCACAGGCGGTATGTTACGGAAGGCTGTGTTGGTGGCCTGGAGCCCCTTGCATTCATTTTTCCTCCTACTTCGCATGGACAAAGCCCGCATAGCAGGGTCGATTGGTCTCGGTTGGTCGGTTATTGGAAGGTCCCAACTTTTCCTCTAGGACCGAGCATCAGCTTCACCTGAGCACAGTAGAAGCACGCCGTCCAGGCATTACAAAGGTTTCAGATGGCTTTCCAGGGTGATGGGTGATGTCACCAAGTGACAACTTCGGGCTTCTTGCATGCATTCATGCAGAGGGTTTCAAGGGTCGAAAGGGACAAGTTAGCTGCCGAGCTGCCCAGGCAATGTATCGCTCGGTGCGCTCCTCGAGAATCGGAAGTTCGGGAAGTGGGCGACAAGGGGACAACGCCGTGGGCCAGTGGAACCGACGATAGTGTGAGTTTGTTTGCGGTACAGCTACCATCTTCCGACAAATCAATGGCCACCATCGGGAGCACATGATGCGAGCTTGTCACACTCGAACTCTCCAAGAGAGGGGAGCACCAAACACCACTTGCACCACCTTTCGATGATCATCCACTTCCTTCCGATGCCCTGCCCATGACCCATCTAAAATGGACCGTGGACCTACGACGACCTACATACACCTCAGGCGACTTCAGCTCCGAGGCGGCAGCATCGGCAGCAAAGGCATGAGGCCGGCGGCTCTTTTTCTCTTCAGAAACGGAACGAGCTCAGCTGCTTCTTTGCAAAACTTCGAATCAGCCGGGCTCGGCGCCCCAAGGAAGGAACACTGGCAAGCTGCTCGCGGCCAAGAAGGCTTCTTCTGCAGGTACACTGGCAAGATACCCTGATTCACTTAGGGCCTGCAGCTGCCAAACCCTTGGGTTGGTGTAGGATGTTGAGAGTCAAAACTCAGCTATGGCATCACGTCGGAGGGGCGGCAAAATGATGGACAGCAAACTGCCCCGGGCTGCGCTCCAAGACCCTTTGCATCAGGTGCAAAAGCAATTTCACCCTTAAGCCTGACAGAGAGTCTGCGGTGTGGACTATCGGACTATCGAGTTTTCAGGTCTTGGGCAGAAGAGCCCCTGCAAGCTATGCAGGCACCACGACATCAGGTACCCCAAAAATCAAACTCCAACCCTGCGAACACATGCGCAGCTGTTGCTGTACGAAGCCTATGTGAGGCCTGGAAGATGCGTTCTCATTCTGAAGCGCGCAGCCTTAGATCCTGGCGTCTGCACCCTGAGCCAGGCGAGTGATGATGCCGTTGAACGTGGCGCTGGGATTCATAGCCACGTCGGCCTTGGCCTTGTCAACGTGGTAGTAGCCACCAATGTCAACTGTCTTTCCCTGGCACTCAATCATGTCGGACAGGATCGCAGCTTCCTTCTCTTTGAGCTCTTCGGCCATGCCCGAGAAAGTGTCCTTCAGGCGCTGATCCTCGCCCTGTGCGGCCAACTCCTCAGCCCAGTAGCGGGCGACCCAATAGTGGCTCCCGCGGTTGTCGATCTCCTTGACCTTGCGGGAGGGGTTCTTGTTGGCATCGAGGAAACGGCCAACTGCACGACTGAGTGCCGCAGCCAAAGTTGCGGCCGCCTTATTGCCCGTGTCGTTCGCAAGATCTTCGATGGAACAGGTGAGAGCCAAGTACTCGCCCAAAGAATCCCAGCGAAGGTGGTTCTCCTTTGTGCACTGCTGGACGTGCTTGGGGGCAGAGCCGCCTGCTCCTGTCTCATACATACCACCACCTGCTAGCATAGGCACCACCGAGAGCATTTTGGCACTTGTCCCGAGTTCTAGGATGGGGAAGAGGTCCGTGAGGTAGTCACGGAGGACATTGCCAGTCACGGTGATGGTGTTCATTCCCTGCTTCGCCCTCTCGCAAGTCACTCGCATGGCCTGCTGCGGTGACATGATCTCAATGTCCAAGCCCTCTGTCCTGACTTCCGGGAGGTACTTGTGCACCTTGTCCATGATCTGGCAGTCGTGGGCTCGGGCAGGATCCAGCCAGAAGATCGCCTTGCACGGCTTCTCGTTCCTGGGGAAGTCGTTGGCCTGGCATCGGCGAACTGCGAGCTTTACCCAGTCCTTGATAGGGGCGTCCTTGGTCTGGCAGGAGCGCCAGATGTCCCCCTTCTGCAAACGATGTCCGAGAAGCACTTTGTTGCTTCCGTTGACGACGATGCGGATGGTGCCGCTTGATGGTGCCTCAAAGGTTGTCGGGTGGGAGCCGTACTCTTCGGCCTTCTGGGCCATCAGGCCAACGTTGGGACATGCCCCCATGGTCTTAGGGTCGAAAGCTCCGTTCTTCTTGCAGAAATCAATGCACTCTGCGAAAGCTCCCGCATAGCTTCGATCTGGAATGCAGGCCTTGAAATCCTCCTCTTTGTCGTCCTTGTTCCACATCTTGCCACCCGCACGAATGGCAGTGGGCATGGAGTTATCGATGATGATGTCACTGGGAACATGGAGATTCGTGATACCTCTGTGGGAATCTACCATCGCCATCTTCCCCTGTTCTGCATAGGTTGCCATAATGTCCGCCTCGATTGCCGCCTTCTCTGCGTCGGGAAGACCCGCGATCTTCTTGTACACATCGCCGAGCCCGTTATTTGCGTTGACGCCGAGCTTCTCGAAAGTCCGAGCATGCTTGGAAAAGACGTCCTTGAAGTAGGCCTTGACACAATGCCCGAACATGATGGGGTCTGATATTTTCATCATGGTTGCTTTCAGATGCAGCGAGAACAGCACATCCTTCTCCCGTGCATCGGCGATCTGGCTCTCAAAGAACTCGCGAAGCATGGAGCAGTTCATGAAGCTCGCATCCAGGATCTCGCCCTGCTGCAAGGCGATTTTCTCTTTCAGCACTGTGACCTCGCCAGACTCGGCCACCATCTCGATACGGGCCTCACAGGCCTCCGCAATCGTCACCGACTTCTCGTGGGCATAGAAATCGCCGTCAGACATGGAGACTACGTGGGTTTTTGAATCTTTGGCCCAGGTCCCCATGGAGTGCGGGTACTTGAAGGCGTACTCCTTCACTGGCACGGCAGCCCGGCGGTCAGAGTTGCCCTCACGGAGCACAGGGTTCACAGCGCTGCCTAGAACCTTGGCGTAGCGGGCTTTGATCTCCTTCTGCTCATCGTCCTTGGGATCTTCCGGGTAGGTGGGAATCGCAAAGCCCTGGCCTTGCAGCTCAGCGATGCACTCCTTCAACTGTGGCACAGAGGCGCTCACATTGGGCAGCTTGATGATATTCGCCTGGCCACTCTGTGCCAGGCGGCCGAGTTCTGCCAGGAAGTCGCCAGTGCGCTGCTGCTCCTGGAGCCTCTCCGGGAACAGAGCGAGAACGCGACCAGCAACGGAGATATCCTTCAACTCCATCTCGACGCCGGCTTGCGAGCAGAATGCCTTGATAATGGGATACAAAGCATGAGTCGCCAACATTGGTGCCTCATCGGTGTAGGTGTAAGTGATCTTCCCCTGCGAAGCCATGGCCTCAACCTTCGGAAGTCGCAACGGCGAGTCAAGTTTCCACAGCCAAAATTCTGGAGCCAAGCAGCAGCAAAAAGGTTTGGACGTAAACTCCTATGTCCTAGCGGTCCTGGCATCGAAACTCACAGATCGTCGTCATGGCTACTGATGGTTGCATGGAGGCTTCAGGAGACATGACCCGAGCAGAGGCTCAACCAAGCAGTGAGGATAGAAATCTATCGAAATCTGTAGACGTATCGCAGAAGTCCTGGCCTACTGCGAAGATCATGTTTAAGTCACAGGGTTTTTATCGCCCAGCAAGTTCCAAGCGCTCGCTCCTTGGGCCAGGACGGGATGCCATGATGGACCAGATCCTGACGTTCGCACTCTGAGACGGCCGTTGGGCTGGTTGATTTGCGCTCTGGCGCACGGAACAAAACATGAGATGTTCGTTGCAGCATGGGGCTCTTCTAGTTCTGTGCGGCTCGGGACACAGTCCAAATCTCCTCTATCGGAACAAGGTGACATTCCTCACAAAAAAAGAGGCTCGCGAGATAAAAACGACTTTGAGAGCCCCGGGCTCCCACACATTGTGCAGCTTGTCTGCGATGCGTACAAGCTTCGCCTGGACCAAGCCAATCATGATGGAAGCTAGGAAAGTACAGCGGCGTGCATCTTTAAGTAGAATCTGAACTGTACCATGAGGACCGGAGCCTGCAGGTGGGACACCCTGCGTATGCAAAACCTGCCTTCGGGGGCAAAGTTGTAGCACCTCGCAGCTGCACCAGCTTTCTGTGGACCGGTCGCAAGCTGTCCTTAGATGTACATACAACAAGGTAGGCATGTCTGAAGCAGTGTCTTCGCCATGCCGTGTGATTCCACGGCTTTGCTGAAGTATGGGTTTGGGACGTCAGACCGAGAGCAGCCTACTTATTCTCCTTTTCAGTGCGCCCAGCCACGTCATCGGTCAGCGACGTCACTAGTTCCCGGACCTTTCAACCATCACGACTGATATATGCCAGTGCACTACATCATGCATCCTTATGCGCAGGGTACAGTACTTCCTTCAAGTTTCCCGGGCTTGCAGTAAGAGTAAGATGGAACAACTTCAACGCATCTTGGGCAACAGGACTGCCCCTCGTTCATGCCCACCTGCTCGCCAAAAGTAGCGGAGAGCTCGGCAGCGCTGGTATCGGTGTCCTGAAAAAACGGCATCTCCATGCAACTCTTTCGGCTGTCACTATCGAACGATCTGCCGGTTCTGAAGTGCGAAGACCTCTGTTCTTTGACGGCGCGAAGACCCCAGTGGCCAAGTTTTCCAATGAGTGTCAGTCAAGAAATGATATTGCAAGTCTTGCTGAGCCCCATATTGAATGGATGGGGTCTACTTCCTTCCTGAGTTTGCCATCTCGGGGTCCTATACACAACGCCTGCCACAGGGTAGGATGAAACGGATCCGGACGTAATATCTGCTCTGACGCTTCCGGCTTACTTTGCATGGTGGACAGGAGCAAACTTCGATGTGCAGCATGCAACCTGTCCTCCAGAGTGTCGTGCAAGAGTGCAGCTTGCAGCGTAGGCAAATCACGGATGCCCACTTCGGCAAGAATGCGAGCAACGGCCAGGGGGTGGTTGATGTAAGGCGTCTGCTGTGGGTTTTTGCGAGTCTGGTTCAGATGCTTTGTGGCAGCAAAGGCGATGGTGTGGAAGAGGGTGCTCATGGGCTGCGGCAGGGAGGAACCAGAAGCTGGAAGAATGGCCGGCGGCTCGGCTAGCGGTTCTGCAGGCGGGCCGTTAGTCGCCTGCTGCAGCACACTTGCCACACCGGACCAGCCCACCTCGCCCATGGACTCGATGTCTTCTGACACTTGACACGAGGAGCCTTCTTCGTCTCGCACCTGCTGACAAACGGATGTTACCTGAGGCTCGTCGAAGTTGTTGTTAACCTGGATGAAAGAGTCCGTGTAAGGAAGAAGTTTCTGGAGGGCCCGAGGAAGCTTTTCCAGGGAGTCGGCGACTTCTGCATGACTCACTGCACGACCGTTGTGCCCTCGTTCGACTGCTCTCTGAAACACTGTTTCCTCGCACGCATGGATGTACATGAGGACGACGGACACATCCGGCAGCTTTTCACGTATCTTCTGCAGCACTCGGGAGTACCACTTGCCTTACTAAGGTCAGGCCTACTGAAGCAATGGTGCCCTGCGACACACAATCGGATACTCAAGTTATTAAGCGAGCATATACAACCCTGAAGGCTATAGCTTCAAACGAATCCAAGTCAAAGTGTACAGATTGATCCATAATCGGTGCACCGTGCCGTAGGGAGCTGTCAACCAAAATATTGCGCCTCTGCTGGAGAGCATAAAGCAAAGTGAGCTCGCTGAGGTAGCCGGCCTCCAACCGGGTCATCACTGCAGCGCTGGAGTGGTCGTAGGCATCATATCCTTGGTGTGACAAGAAGCCGTTACTGGCCTAATACACACACCCGTTTTCCACAACCTAACCGCGCCCCAACCCAACAACGGCCAACACCACATACTAGCATTTCGCATCACAAGGATCCCACCCACTCTGGAAGTTGCTTGGCAAGCTTGTCAGGGTTGATCTTAACAAAATCAGAGACAGGCAAAATGCCCTTGTCCCGGAGCCAGTGGAGCACAAAGGTTTTGCCCACGCCCATGGCTCCCGCAGTAAACCTTGGCGCATCTCGGTGAGGAAAACATCTGGCAATCACTGTATGAGGCCCAAAGCACCCCCCACGAGGCGCTGAACTTTGCCCAGTACTTCAGTGAATCCAAGGGGCAACAGAACGGGTGCCTGCTGTGACCGACCATTGTTTTCAACAAGATCGGTGATAAGGTCATCCTGAAAACGCTGCCTCTCCGGGGTGTAATACCCGTGATACGAGCTGTCGACAAGCTTTCGGGCTCCTGCCAATTCAGAGCTCATGAATGACGCGAGTACTTCATGAAGAGCCCGTCAGACAACTACGTTGGTGCACACATCCGCACCATCCGCCCGGCCTTCGAGCTTTCCCGGGATGATCACAGCCTCACTCGCTGCGTAGTTCTGCTGCGTGCAGATGTCCCAATTGTAGTTTTCCGGGAGGTTGCACCACGCTCGCTGTACGGCCTCTTCAAGGCATGGCTCCGTTTGCTGCAAGCTTTCGAAAAAAAAGGCTAAACGACTTGACCCAGTTTGCGTGGACGACAGGCTCCCTACTTCTCCAGGGTGCAAAGCCAGGGGCTGCCACCCTGCCGCAATTCTCCGGTGTGCGGGGCTGAGAACCGATGTGTGGTTGTGCCACGTCCAGGGTGGATCTGTGGATGCGCTTCTGTCGGCTGTGCGATGCCGACACCTTCTTGCGGTCCTTTCGGCTCGGGTGGACGGTTTGCAGTGGGATCCCTTTAGACTTTGACTCGCACGGGAGTTTGTCGGGATGGTGTCTTGTTTGTCTTTGCCGCTTGTCTAGCTGACGAACAAGGCCGCAGTGCGTCTTATTCACATGGGGCGCTTCTGATCTTCAATAAGCCTCCTCCTCCTCATAATGCACTGATCGCGTGAGACCTCTGCTGGGCCATCGGGGTGATAGGGCTGCCACAAGGCTAGGTTGAAGATGCCCTCCCTGACATGCGAAATGCAGGTGGTGCGGGCAAACGAATCCTTGTCTGCAGCTCGTTTGAGGGTGACACGACAAGAGCAAAATCATTCAACACACACACTTTTACAATGACTAGCTATCAAAACTTGAAAGAAGAGATTAGTCGGACTTCAACTTGCCGACTGATCATCTGCAACATGCGGGCCTGGTACATGGTCACACGCCGTGGTCTTCTCAAAGCCCGTCGACGCGCAGCTAACACACCTACAGCAAATGGCAACGCCACCACTGCCTGGAAGGGAAATGCAGAATGGAATTCTCATCCCACTGCACCGCTGAGAACTAAAGGCTGGCCAAAGGCGGACTAACCAAGAACCAGAAATGCCAAATGCTACTAGTATCATCTGCTATCAAAACTATCGTCCAAGATGCAGCATGTCTTTGCATGATATGCACAACACTCTTGCAGCATGATGCTGCTTCTGCTTTGATGCGCGGCGGTCGCCTCAGCAAAGGGAGGCATGACCCGAACTGTACTTCACTATATGCTGCGCGGGCTGCACACTCGCTTACCGCCTGTATGCGTCTGCGGCTTTCTAGACAAAAGCAAAGGCAAACTCCCACTCCGACCGAGATGCTCCAGGCACTGACAGGTCGCAGGGCTCGTGGGCTTGCTGGTCCCCGGCACGGGCGCTGCCATCAGTCGTCCCATGTTGCAAGGCTGTGCCGGTGCAAAGTAACGTATATCCTGTCGATCCTTATCATGTCGGCTGTAGCGCGAACCTGCTAATGCTATGTCCAGTCTGAGCAGTATGTGGGCACGCTTAAGTTTGACTCATGCCCTCGCCTGCGAGTTGGGAAACGTGGCTCGTTACATCGATGCCACTAGGCTTGAGAAAGGGCTGCGATGGTGCAGCTACGTGCGATAGCATCGAAAATAAGAGAAGCCAGACGGAAAAAACAAAACAAAAAACAAAAAAAAACATCTCGCCACCGTGACCGGTGTCTGGCGAAATGGACGTTCATTTTTTTTCGCCTGGTCCGCCTGCGTTCCTTTTTAGAAGCACCAGCGGCTCAATTCGGAACCAGTCTGGATCGTTGTCCACCTGTCCTCATTTCTGCACGAAAGCAAGACAAGTGCAACTCCGATTGTGCGCAGTTTATTTGCCTTCTGGGTTCGTCTGGGGACAGGACCTGTCTTTGGCAACACCTGCCATGTCAATGGACACGGTCCCGAGCCTTGGAGAGTGTGTAACATGTGTTACCAAACTGACTCTACGTGTGATCTGCGTTGGCAGTGAGCGACGTTGCTGGTTGTTTGTTGGCTTTGGCTTTGGGCTTTGACCATGGCTGTTCCAATGCCGCGGGCCAATTCCTGCATGCACATTCACGCGGATGGCAGTCGACGGGCCTAGGCACCTCTAATCGAGCGTGCAAAGAAGGGCTGACATGTGGTCCTTTTGGCACATTGGTGTTCGCAGGCAAGCAAGCCTGCACAACACGCCACACAATCAATTCCCGCCTATTGACCCAGTCGTGGCCTGTTTCGGCACGGGCAGCCAACTGTGCCGCTTCCGATCGACTTGGATCCTGAGGGGTTGCATCAGTCCAGGGTCAAGCTCATGACGGCAGCACCGAGAAAACTCAGTTCTTGGCTAGTCGGGTTTCAGCGCGCCCAGCCGTCACCATGCCAAACCTTCGGAAATGCAAGTTCCATCAGCCAAAGCTGGCCCCATCAACCCGATTGCTCTAAGCTCGAACACGCCTTGGCTGTACATAGTTTGTGCCCTTCTATTACGTTCGGTCAGCCGTATCAGTGCGAATACTGCTTCTGTTTCTTACTATCACTACAGACCCCTCCAGCAAGCAACTCTGACAGTTTGAGGTTGCATTACTTGTACAGTAGCGAGTAAAACACATGAACATGATCATCAACATGCTGTTTGGAATGTGCTTTGCGGAACACATGTTTGATGCACGACTTCCCTACACACATTGTGTATTGATGCTGCCAGCATGCTTACCAAGAACTGAATCAACAAAACTTATAAAACCGGTGCAACTCCACATCAGCAAATCACCCTGCATCTTGGATTCACCGAATGTCCACACAAAAATCGCAAAATCCTGTTAGCCCGAGGCCGGCCGAAGGCTGGGGCCAAGCTACCCTTCCCAACAAATCTCTAAGGATCGCACTTGGTGCCCATCTCGGCCACGGAGCGAAGCTGCAAGGCCTCAACTTTACCGCGGCGATGTCGGCGAACATGCATGGCAGAACAATGCGAGGGCGACAGCATCACGAGGTAGGCTCCAGGCATCTTGTACCTTGGATAGTTAGTGTTTGCCGACAACATCTACTTCGAGTTTTCACTGGCTTGAGGCTTGCATGCTTTGTGCCTAAGAGGTGACGTGCCTGTGGCACGCATTCTCTTTGAAGGCACTTGCGAAAATTGGCCTGGCAGATGGGAGAACACATAGACTAATTACCGTCCACCAATTCGCCCACACCCCTACGTTGCATGTGAGTCGTTGCCTTTTGTGTTTCCTCGCTTGGGGGGCCGGCCCAGCCCTTGCACAACGACACGATGTGAACCGCACTGCGTGAACGTAAATTGCAAGCAGTCAAGGACGCGACCGAATTGCCCATGTCAGCGCAAAAGTTCCAGCTTTGGAAATGAACCGCGGTCTTGTTGCAACAATGGGTTTGCAAATGTCGTCACGGGCTGTTGCAATGTCTCGCAAAACCGCTGCAAGGTGTGCAGGCATCCAGAACCAGGTAACTAGGCCAGGTGTTCGTCAATCAGCAGCTGTTTCAGACATGGCTGCAAGGATGAATCGGCATGCTCGCGGGGGAGTTCGTGCTGCTAACTTGTCTCGGGAAAGTTATGCTTTCTGCAACGGTCGATGTGTCCCCATATTATTGTTCCATGTGCTTTGTTACCAAATAGGGTTTACCATCAATGAGTCAACAAAAACTTGCCAATACAAGGGGTGACAAAATAAAATGATAAACATCACCACAATAGAACCACCACTCTCGCATGTTCTAGCCGATTCTAGCCGAGCACCTCATCGAATGACTTTGTGAGCTTCATGCGCTTGACGTTGACAATCGTTGACTTGTGTTCTCCTACAGAACATGGCAACGTCATGTTGGGGAAACTTTGCAAACACCTCATGGCAACAGGGTTTTCATGAGCAGCTCCGGAGCTAACCCGCAAAGAACTTGAAAATTGCATTTCACAATCAGCTCGAACGAAATTTCAACACATACCTTGTCGTGCATGCTCTGACTAAGTTTGTTGCTTGCGTTGCCTTTCACATGATTGCATGTTTACCCGGTTTAATGTTCCTACAGCGTGAACGTGGGATTCCGACAACTCGGTGGAAGAACAAAGGGTCCTAGCCTAGGGGGGCTCGCCTTCCCGAAGGGGGACCTGCTCCGGAAATCAACCTGGCACTTAGCAACTTCTCCTTGATGAAATAGCTTCGAACTCCAACGTAGCTGGCTCTGCTAGATGGCTAAGTTTCAAGGATTCGTGGCACGGGACAGGGTCAACTACATGACAGCGGCAACAAATACAGTGATCGGACGAATTGCATACGTAGTTTCTATGGCGATCACATCTTCTTTTCTTGTCCTCTATTTGACACGCCTTAGCGGAAAATGTGGAACCGTCGAGCAATTTGTTTGTTTGCTCCTGCCCACGACCTCAATCCTCCTGGCGTCGCTAACCGGCACACCAATGTTCATGTCAGCGACGCGAACATTGCGCGCGACACGCGCACCGGCTTCGCGGCAAATACGGGCGAGGGCGTGCTCGCGCGGCAGCGGCCGAGTCGGAAGGCACCGGAGATGGCAGAGGCGGCTCGGTGGTCTCCAAAGGGTCGAGGCGTCTGCCGCAACGGCATGCGCGGAGGCAGAGCGCCAAAGGAAGACGCAGCCGATTCCGGAACTCTGCGCTGGCGATGGTGACATTGTCGGAGTCGGAGGTGGGGAGGACCGTAAACAAACGGCCGGAGTGTGGCCCGGCCGGGGAGAGCAGCAGGGCACGAGACGCTGGCGAAAGGCCGGTAAAATGCGTCTCGAGCGCGTGCTCGTCACAGCCTCGGCCAGCCCGGCGTTGCCAGCCACTATAGGTGGTCAACCCCATCGCCGTCCTCAACGGCCCTGTCAGTAACTGTAGTACTACTAGTTGCTACTTATATTGCCACGGCCCCAAACACCACAACACCACAGGCTACCAGCATCACAGGTCACCGTTCGACCGCATAATCGACCTCGCAAAGGCCGAAAGGCCGAGCCGCCTGCCGGTGCGACCCCGGTTGTAGTAGTAGAGCACCCTAGGATCCCGTAGGACCTGCAGACCTAACGCGAAAACACGAAGTGGGCAGGAGCAACAAAAAACGTGTGAAAAACAATTATATTGCTGTTCTTACTAATAGTACTACTGCTATCTGCTACTGCTATTACAACTATTTCTCTTGCATACTACTACTACTACGACGACGACTACTACTACTCCTACTCTACTACTATTACTACGACGACGACGACGACGACTACTACTACTACTATTACTGGTATTAGTACTAGTATTAGTACTACTATTACTGGTACTAGTACTAGTATTAGTACTAGTACTAGTACTCGTACTAGTACTAGTACTAGTACTAGTACTAATACTCGTACTAGTACCAGTACTAGTACTAGTACCAGTACTACTACTACTACTACTACTACTACTACTACTACTACTACTGCTACTACTGCTACTACTCCTACTACTGCTACTACTGCTGCTACTGCT
>CAJNDV010031181.1:0-33911 GCA_905221635.1 Symbiodinium sp. CCMP2456 | reverse complement strand
ACCCCTGAACCCTAAACCCCTGAACCCCTGAACCCCTCAACCCCTGAACCCTAAACCCCTGAACCCCTGAACCCCTGAACCCCTAAACCCCTGAACCCCTGAACCCCTGAACCCCTGAACCCTAAACCCCTCAACCCTAAACCCTAAACCCTAAACCCCTAAACCCTAAACCCCTAAACCCTAAACCCCTAGACCCTAAACCCTAAGACTCTGAAGGTTCCGGCCGAGTGGCTTTTGAAATTCGAAACTACTGCCAGCTTGACCAGGCCTCGCCCGGAGCTGTTCTTGGGGTTTTAAGGGCTTTAGGGTCTAGGGTTTTAGGGTTTAGGGTTTAGTCAGGGTTTAGGGTTTAGGGTTTTAGGGTTTGGGGGTTTAGGGTTTAGTCAGGGTTTAGGGTTTAGGGTTTAGGGCTTTAGGGTTTAATGTTTAGGGCGCCCGGAGCTGTTGTTTTTTGTTTTTTTTGGGTGTCGGGTAATATGAGGCTTGCTACAAGGGGTTTTGGGTTGAGGGTCCTATAACAAGGGTTGCCAAAAGGGGTACTATTTTGACTGGAGGGCTGATGTGTATGTTCACGGCATGTATAGCTATGTCGTGAGGGAACCTATGGAATGCTGGCACTGATTGTTCAGGTCACGATACTACGGCTTTCCGGTAAGCCCTAAGCCCTAAGCCCTAAACCCTAAACTCTAAACCCTAAGCCCTAAACCCTCAGCCCTAAACCCTAAATAAACCCTAAAGCCCAGACTACATCATTCCGGGTTAGGGGTTTTGTGTGTAGGGCTTTAAGGTCTGGTCCTTTCGGGTTTAGGGGTGTAGGGGGTTGGGTTTTTGGTTTAGTAGGATTTAGGGTTTAGGGTTTAGGACTTAAGACTTAGGACTTACGGCTCAAGGTTTGAGTTTGGTTTCGATTTCAGGCTTAGCTGCTTTACTTTAGGTGTTGATGCTTGGGGTGTAGGGTTTAGGATTCGGAAGCTTCGGGGTTTTACGAATTTTGAGGAGTGCCCATTGAGGTCTGCACTGTTAGCACCTAGCATGCACCATAGGTGTACTTTTTTAAGGGTTCAACCAAACGTGGAGGAGTCATCATTCAGATGACTCTTCCTGAAAATGTGCTAGATTTGTTGGTTGATTGCCTTCTAGAATGGGGTCTTCAAGATTGGGGATCGCATGACACGCCCTATAAAAGGTTTCGCAGATATACATCTGAGTTATCGTAGCCCCAGTTTCAATATTGAGAAACGGGATACGACTGCACGTGCCTTTCTGAAGGCATCATGGGAGGTTGCCACGAACCGTGGGACGACTTGTGTCCAATCTGGCACCCTTCCATGGGGCACCACCGCAGACCCTTGGCCGGAATGGCCTCAGGGCCGTGTTCCTTCCCTCGCGACTGTTCAAGAAGTTCACGGGGCCAACGCGCACATCGCCGAGAGCGAGCATTCGCAGATGTGCTCTGCACTCCGCGGCGGCCTTTTCACGGCTCTTGTCACCGCTGACACCCAGAAAGAGTTCATGGGCCGGTGTCCTAAACCCTAAACCCTAAACTCATGGACCCTTTGATCCTGAGCTCCTGTCTGGGCGGCGGGAATACACCGATGCGTCTTTGCATCGCTGGACGGAAGAGGTGGCCTGCTACTCGTAACCACTGTTAAGGGTTTAGGGTTTAGGTGGCCACTGAAAAGCGCCTCAAAGCTTCCTCTTATGGAAGAGCGAGGCCGTGCTTGATGATAGCTGGAGACTACGTTGGATAAGGCTTCCAGGAACACCCGAGTCTTCAAGATCACCTAACACTACATCCTAAGCCCGAAACCCGAAACCGGGACCTTAGTGACAGGAGTGTCATACGCTTAAGGGTTTAGGGTGTCGGGTTTAGTTACAGCAAAGAGGGTACTGCAACAGGCCTCCTTTTTAGGAGGACCCCTCAATACACTGAGGAACCTTTCGTTTCCCTTAGAGGAACTTATAGTAACCCTTAAAGAAGGAGCCGTTACAGTAACCCCAAAAGGAGGCCTAATTGTAGTCCTTGAAGGAACTCTTTTAGCGAATGTTCAACGAGCTTTTACAAACCAAGTTTTTGAAAGCCCTTTGTGACACAGTCCGGTCGGGCTCTCCGGAAACTTGGTTTTCCGGGCGACGAGCAGGTTTGGGTGTAGTGTTGAGTCAGTGTTGAGGGTTTAGGGTACATCAAATTCATCAATATTACCAGCCTTGCTGGTGTTTGAACTTGGACTAGCAACTTGTATTGTCATCATTGTGAACGGTGTCACTAAACTTGTTGTGGTTGTTGATATGCATCTAATGCAGAAATCTAAGGATAATTCCAATTTATGTGATGATGATGATGATGATGATGACGATGATGATGATGATGATGATGATGATGATGATGATGTTGGAGGTGATGCGGATGCGGATGACGATAATGACCATCAAGCTCGTGATCATAACGGTTGCTATTTCTACTATTGTCACGTCTTCTTGTCGTCGCCACATTACTACACAGGCAAGGGACAGTTCCTCTGATCTCAAGATCTTTAGCAGGAACTGGTTGTAGAACGACTTCCTGTGATTCAGATGGAAACCTCCCCTCAACTCGCCAACCACCCTGCAAATTTAGAGTCCTTACGGCTTGCGGCAGCTGCAGCAACCCGGAAACAACCATGTCTTCCCTGAGCTCACAGCTTTAAGCCGGACCCTGAACCCACAATTTGGCCAAGAACGTTCGCAGCCCGTTTTGCAGGTGTGGGTGCGCAGCAGCGATTCCCTTCAGGTCACTTTTGAGTTGTTGGACGCCAGGTACGCAATTTGAGATGGCTTTTTGTACAGGTCAGAGTTTTGGAGTAATCAAGTTGTGAGAACCTAACGGCTAATTACCTGTACTATTGCGTGGGTTCCTTATTCTATTTACAGTATGACATACCCCAAAACGCTCTTCTCATTATTAAGGCCCCTACCTTGAACGAAGCCATATCTCCAAGCCCTCCTTTGTGGCTTTTTGTTTCTCCCGACTTGAATGGTGCATCCATCTCTGATTTGGGGGTATCATCAGAAATTCAGAAACTTCCTTAGGTTGTGGCCGTGAGGCTTAGGAGTTACGGTTATCGATGTTCTGCGATATACTCTACTGTAATTATTCAGGCCCCTGTATTGGTCTACTTCCTCGGGGATTCATTCAGGCCAGCGGTGGTTTAGGGTTTAGGGGTTCAGGGTTTAGGGTTTAGGGGATAGGGTATTTAAGTTTAGAGGTTTAGGGTTTGGGGTTTAAGGGAAAGCAGGAGGGAGGTCTAGAAGGGACCCTTAATTGTAATACCCTATATAACCCTGATATACCCCTTATATAGTCTCATGAAGCCCCTTTCTAATCCCACGGATCCCTTTAAGGGTCCCTCCTTTAGTCCCTTAAAGGGTTGAGTTTGAGAGTATGGGGCATAAACCCAAGCCCATGTCGAGTCCCTAAACCCTAAACCCTAAACCCTAAACCCTAAACCCTGAACCCTAAACCGTCCATATCTCTAACAGACAGAGGAACCCTTTGAGGATCCCTTGCGGAAGTCCCGAAAGGAGCTTGTAGTGGTACCCCTATAATGTAAGCGCCTTAATAATTAGATTAGAGTTTGGGGGTATATTATATTCTGGTATCCTTATAGTAAGGAACCCCCCACAACAGTATTGGTAATTATTTAGGCTTCTACATTACACTTCATAGGAACCCTGCCCTAAACCCTAAACCGTAAACCCTAAAGCCCTTCAAGTCCGATGCGTTCAGTGATGCACGTCCACGAAGATGACGGTAACACCCGTCATGGGTGTTCCAATGCTTGATTCTGAAAAGACGGCGATTGTCGTTTGAGTATACCACCGTCCTCCCATGCATCGGCGACCCTGATGCTCGTGATGTCTCCGCGGGTCGCATTTCACCCCGTGCGGAAGGTCGCATATCGGCTCCATGATGGGTCGGCGACTGTCGCCGGCAAGGCTGATGTTGTACGCCTGAGGAATTGGCCGAGCTATCCAGCTGCAATCAATAATATTGCAATTTAAAAGCCTTGAAGCTTAAATCTTGAGCCCCTCACTCAATTTAAGGCCCGACACCTAGACCTAGACCTTCAAGCCATGATGCCTTATTTTAACACCAAGGCCTAAAGCTTCAAATCCTAAGCCGATAATTCCCGAACCCGAGACCCTTAAACCCTAAGACCTTATACTAGATTAGATAGGTGCAGGCTGTAGGGTGTTGTTTGTGGTTAGGGTTTCGGGTGAGGGTTTTTGTGCATGAGCGCTCTTAAGGTTTAGGGTTGGCTTAAAACTGTAAGGTTTGGGGCTTCAGGTTTGAGGCGTTGGGCTTAGGGTTGAGGGTTTGGGTTTGGGGCTCAGGGTTTAAGGTTCCCAGACCCCCAAAAGGATCCAAAAAATAGATCCCCTAATTAGGGACCCTAACTACTAAAGGGTACTTTATAGGAACCCCCTTAAAGGATCTTTTTTTTAGATCCTTTTGGGGGTCTGGGTTGCTGTGTCATTTTGCTGGGCATCAGCCTACCCTTCAGAATCGGGGCTGCTCTCACCTTCCTCCAACGGATCTTCGGCTGCCGGTCCACGGTTTAGGCTCTAGGGTTTAGGGTTTAGGGTTTAGGGTTTAGGGTTTAGAACCTATAGTCTCCATTGTAGTTCCTTTTTTTTGGTTTAACCAAATATATATTTATATATATATATATATATTAACGAGTTTATAAGGTATCTCCAAAAAGGAACTACAATGGAGACATGGTTTAGGGTTTAGGTACCCTTCATACCCAGACCCCTAAAAGGATCTAACAAAATAGATCCCCTAATTAGGGTCCCTAACTACTAAAGGGTACTTTATAGGGACCCCCTTAGAGGATCTATTTTTTAGATCCTTTTGGGGGTCTGGGTAGGAAGTTCGGAATGCGAACTCAGCTCCGATCTCGCCCGCACCAAGGAGTTCACGACCCGCCCGGTGGCCCAAATTCTGATGCTTCCGGACCTAGACACCATCGAGGACCCTCCCGCCTTCGGTTTAGGGTTTAGGGTTTAGGGTTTAGGGACCTAGACACCATCGAGGACCCCGTGGGGTCATACAGGGCCCTTAATAATTAGAATAGGGTTTTGGGGGTAGTTATAGTAGAATGGGCCCCAAACCCCTATTCTAATCTGTAAGACACCATCGAGGACCCCCTCCCTGCCTTCGAGAGGGAATCAGAGTTGAGCGTTGAGGGCTTCTAGGGTTAACGGGTTGGGGTTGAGGGTTTAGGAAATAGTACCTAGTTTAGTAGTTGAGCTACATCTTATCGGGTACATCGATTTCTCTTAAAACCACGAGGTTAACTTTTGGTGTAGGAACTCGGCAACTAGTTCCTCAACGTTGAGGCATTTGGGGGTCGAGAGCTGAGTTTGGGGATTGGGGGACGTCAGTCTTTATTTGGTGTCCATTACTATAGTACTAAAGGGGCCGAAATAATTAGAATAGGGTTCTGGGGTAGGTTCTAATTCTACCATGGCTGGGAACGGTGTTACAAATTCAGTGTCTCAAGTTTAGGGGTGGGTTTAGAAGTAGAGAATGCGCGTTTCACTCTTGACAGTTGATAAGTTAATAACCATTCGAGTTCCACGGCGTGCTCAACAGAAAACCGTAGACCCTGAACCCGAAAGTCTAAACCCTGAGCCCTGCAACCCTTCACCAGAACCTGAAAGTATGCCGCATCCTAAGTCGTAGAACTAAGAACCCGAAACCCCAGACCCGAAATCCCCTAAACCCTAAACCGGTTTAGGGTTTAGGGTTTAGGGTTTAGGGTTTCTAACCCCATCGTAAGCCTTAAATTCTCAGCCGCGTCAGGAGAAAAGTCAGGGTTCGCAGGCGCCAACTGAGGCACCGCCCGAGGGCGATGCTCCCGAGGAGGGTGCGGTGCCCATGGGGCTATATGGGAGTTTCCGAGAAACCCCCATATGCATGGCTACTAATTATGGGTCTTGATAGAGTTTGGTATGGGGTGTTTCAATTTCTGGTAAAATTTTATGGGTAGGGGTATTGGTACTACTGGGTTAGGGTTTCGGCGGTATATTGTTCGCACGTGGATATCATTAATAACATTCTTTATCCCGACCACTAAAGCTATGGTGCAGCAAGGAAAGTACTAATCTGAACGGCTTTTGGGTTTGGTGGTTTTCTAAGTGTCATGCTTGTCTGGGTTGAGGTTTTTGTATCCTCCACACGCGGGTAAGTCACACGTCCACGCTGAATTGTTCATTGGGCCTGGGTTTCTGGGTGTCAAGTTGTGTTTAAAAAGGTTCTATGTTCTGTCTATAAGTTTAAGGTTGCGAGGGTTTAGATTTTAGAGTTTCCGGTTTGGGTTTGTGTTTAGGGCTCAGGGTTTAGGGGTTCAGCTTGAAAGGGGAGGTCTGTACAGCCTCCTGCATTTTTTTTGGTTTGGGTTTGTGTTTAGGGCTCAGGGTTTAGGGGTTGAGCTTGAAAGGGGAGGTCTGTACAGCCTCCTACAACATGTAACAAGCTCTTTTTGTCGTCGACAGCCATGGGGGGAATCTCCTAGCTGCATTGGCACCAAATCCTAAACCCTAGTCCCTGCATTCCAAATCTTAGATATCTCAAATCCCGGTGGTAGCAGGATTCCAGGAACAAAGGAACGCAGAACCAAACAAGAACGCATCCGTTTATCCTGAATCCTTAAAGCCGTCTTTGGTAATGCGCGGAGATCCGGACGCATGGGGGTTTGAGGGCTCTCCCCCCCGCAAGTTCAGCAGCTCGAAGCCCTTTGAAGCAGGGTGTAGAGTTCAAGTGTTCGGTTTGGGTTTCGTCAGAAAGTTGCGCAGGCTTTTGGTTTCCGGGTTATAATGGCCCCAACAAACGATTCTCTAACTATTAAGGCCCCGATAGTAGACCTTCTACTTTGGGATCAGGGTTTTGGTAACCTCCCTAAACCCTAAACCCTAAACCGCAAACCCTAAACCCTAAACCGCAATGAGGTGAGGAAGATCCTCCGCCCGAAGACGACATGTTCTTCACACGCTCGGGCACGGCAGAAGCTCGGCGGAGTTGACTTTTCAGAGTTGGTGTGTACCTTAAGAACCCAAAACCTACTTTTTTGTAGGGTCCCTATAAATCCCATATTAGGGTTTATAATAAGAACCTACAAAAAAAGTGGGTTTTGGGTTCTTAAGGTAGGGTTTAGTGCATGTTTTGGGTTTTCCATGGTTTTCTTGTTGCAGAAAATTCTCTGGCAACAGAGCTTGATTTCAAAACCAAGATGCTGCAACTACGAATCCTAACCGTGGCCAGTGGTTACTCCTAGACTACTGCAGAAACCAGTACGAGGCCAACGAAACTCAAATCGAGCAAGAGGAAGACGTAGTCGTGCCATTTCTACGCGAAGGCAGTCTCAGCCATATGTATTTCTGCCACACTAAACCCCAAACCCCAAACCCTGTGCAAGAGGCCTTTGGATTATAAGGGAAAGCTTTCCCTTGTGCCCCTTTTTTTCAAGGGAGCGGTGTGAAACTTTGCAGCTGGTTTGTAGCCACGGAGCCCTAGTTGTATCCTCAACCCACGGAAGTTTAGGGTTTAGGGTTTAAGGTGTTAACGGTCTCCAGTACCCTGTTTAAGACTGCTCTCAAGGGAAAAGCCAATGAAGTGCAGGTTCCCCCCTAAGGTCCGACCGTCAACCGACAGATCTCGAACCTCCAGGGCTGCAGGGGTTTAGGGTTTAGGGGGCTTGCACGCGGATTTGAGTATGTGTGCTAGCTTTCGTAGTGGATCACGGATGAGACCGGCACAAAATCGAAGCCTTTCAGGGTCCATGTGCCCAAAACGTAAAGAAGTTCATATTGCTGGGCCCTAAGTATAAGCCATACATTACTACAAACCTCAAACTTGTCAGGCACGAGCCATCCCCATGATCATGAAGTCTGGTAGCAGGGGCTTAAGATCCAGAGTTTTTCGGGGCTTCTGTATATAAGGTATCTAGGGGGCTGCCTGTCGTTTTCGTATATAAGGTATCTAGGCAACTGTCTGTCTTTAGGCTTCAAAGAATTGTACGCTTCAGTGTTTTTACATGTCAGGTTTCGACGGCGAATGCATAGGGCAGGCCGAAGCATATTCCTCACTATTTCGGTCGGGCCAACATAAGGTCCACATTCCGCAACCAATGACACCAGGGGCTCAACTCTTAAGCTTCATACCAGCCACATACTCAGAGAGCCTAGCAGCCAGTCATTAAGGACTGCATGTTCAATCATAACGGGTTCCGTCTTTAGGCATGCAGGGTAGCGCTATAGTTTGCATACCCTGAAAATCGAATGCCCCAAACTCTTAAAACCCAAAAGCCAAAAGCCCTGAAGCCGTCAAGACGCGTGACAGTTTGCAAGGATACCCTCAACATTCCTTCAACTAAGGTGTGAACCAATGACCACATTTTTAATCCTTTACAAAGGTGTCTAGATCTTTTGGTAAAGGACACCGAAAAATCAAACCCGAACGAAAGGCGCGTTCGTTCGAAGCCTTAAATTTAAACGGCCCGCTGCTTTATTGTTTTCGCGCTTGAGATTGACGAGTTTGGGGCTTGACTGTAAGGTTGAGTATTTAAAGTTACAGTACAATTACTCCAGAAGCCCGTCGTGGAGAAATACTAAGGTTCCTCAAGTTATCCTAAGGTATCGGGGTCTTTGGGTAAATGCCCGTGCATAGAATAGCTCAGGAACTGCTGCTACACGAGCGGCTACAAAAGGACCTCGTGAGCATCCGCAACAGGCAACGCATCCCTGGGCTTGTCGCAACTTGAAAAAGCCTCGGTGATCTTTTGTTTAACAAGCCTCCAGAAGAGTTTTGTCAGACTAATCCCGAGCGCTCCACGTACAGTCTGACATCCTCGGCCGCAGTGTCTTTCTTTGCAGTTATCACTTGCCTGGGTTTAGGGTTTTATATAGAAGCCGAAAAAATACCAATATTATTTTCTGGGCTCCTTAGTATATTTATACCATAAAGGAGCCCAGAACCCCAGTCTAATTTTTTAAGGCGCCTGGAGGAGCTGAAGTCTAGCGACAGCCGAAAGCCGTGAGCCCTGGATCCTGCGAAGCTCAAACCAAGCTTTACAAGCATTTCCTGTCAATTAATATAGGGGCCTAAGTAATTATATTGTGGGGGGTTCCTTCTTATGACTATAGTATAATGGGCCGCGAAACCCTATTTAGGCCCCTACATTATTATTTGCAGTAGTTAATTTGAGTTTAGGCTGATAGGGTTTATGGAATTACTGATTACTGTACCTTAACCTACCAAAACCTACTTTTCGGTGGGTTCTTGCTAGAAACCCCAATATGTAAGTTCGAGGGACCCTGCGACAGAAGTAGGGTGTGGTAGTTTCAGGTAGGCCTATAGTATAGACTTAGATAAGATAGCCAGTTAGAGAACTTTAAACTTTTTTGGCATTATATATCTGGTCTGCTATAGAAAGGTTGAAGTCTTGTGGGGGTCCGGTTATTGAAGAAGAGAGAGAAGTCGAAGCCTGTTCCATTGCCAGAAGCATTTCCCAGATTTCTACTTCATTCTAGTGATACACCACAATATGGGTGGTTCTCGAAATTAAGGTCCTTTTTGGGTCCCTTTTTTATAGAGGTTTTTATAAGGATGCCGTACCATATTGGGGACCCAAAAAGGGGACCGGACTTTAGAGAACTACCCATAGTTAATATACCCCAAACCCGATTCTATTTATTCAAGAGCTTGTTGCCTGTTCCATGGCTGGCTGACCCCTAAGCCCTAAGCCCTAAACCCTAAACCCTAACCCCTAAACCCCTAAACCCCTAAACCCCTAAACCCCTAAACCCTAAACCCGAAACCCGAAACCCGAAACCCCAACCCGGGGAAGGTCGGTGCGGCGAGTGGAGTGGCGTGTGGAAGGCTGCAGCAGGCTTGGCAACGATCCTGCTTTAGGCGTCGAGATTATTTCAAGTGTGGTTGTGGTGATAGGGTGTGAGCAGGGCTTTGAAGCTCCATTCTGACCCTAGTAACTTTGACCCTTTCGGTCAGGGCTTCAGTACCATATGTCAGAATGACAGGAGCAGCAGTATGGAGGAGGGGAAGGAAACGACGGCGCTTACCAGAAGCATGAAGTACAAATATATTGAGACTCGAATCGTAAACCTCGGAGCATACTCTTTTAGCGCCGCATACGGAAAACTGTAGGTTTTCTACCGCCCTTAGTTGTAGACCCCTAAACCCTAGACCCTAAACCTTGTAGACCCTAGACCCTAGACCCTAAACCTTAACCTTATAGACCCTAGACCTTAAACTCTAAACCTTAAGCAAAAGACCCTAGACCCTAAACCTTGTAGACCCTAAACCCTAAACCTAAACCTTTTTGACCCTAGACCCTAAAAACTAAACCCTAAACCCCAAACCTTAAGCCCTAAACCCTAGACCCTAAACCCTAAATCTAAACCTGAAGCCCAAAACCCTAAAAACTAAACCCTAAACCTTAAGCCCTAAACTCTAAACCTAAACCTGAGGCCCAAAGCCTTAGGCGCTGAACTCTAAGCCGAGCCCGAGCTGTACGTTTAGGGTTTAGGGTTTAGGGTTTAGGTTTAGGGTTTAGGGTTTAGGGTTTAGGGTTTAAGAAACCCTAAACCCTAAACCCACAACATCCGGCAGGCTGCTCGACTTCTGCAAGGTCGGAGAGGCAGACGCCTGCAGCTCCTGCCTTTTTAGGGTTCAGGGCTCTAGGGGTTTAGGGTTTAGGGGTTTGGGGTCAGGGTTTATAGGGTTTAGGGTTTAGTTGTTTAGGGTTTAGAATTTAGGGCTTTGGGTTCTAGGGTTTAAGGGTTTAGGGTCTCCTGGGGCACCGTATGGGGCTTCTATGATTCTAAGGAGTGTCCCAAGACCCGTGACCGAAATGGACAAGTTTTCGGTCACAAGACCACAACAAACCTTACACAAGTTACCTGAGGGGCTGTAGGTGCTTTTCTCTGCAAGCTTTCACACGTTCATGCCCTAAACCCTAAACCCTAAACCCATGCTTAACTTAACCCATATTATGAGGCCCATATAATATATAGAACCCGTAGTACCCTCAAGACTTCGACAACCTGCAAAGCACCTGACAAGATGTACAATGGAATCCTTCCAGAACGATGCAAATATAGAGAACCCGGATATTATTATGGAGCCCTTGCAGAACCTTGTAAATCCTCAACTCTAAACCCCTAAACTCTAGAAGCCCGTAGCCCCAGGCTCCGGGCTATCATATCCCGAAAGGATTTTAAAGTTGTTGGGTTTTTGGGATTGGGTTTGTGGGTTTAAGGATTCAAAGAAACGTGTGCAACAAAGCCGGCAGCAGCAGAAGCAACACAACTAAATCAAGCGTACTTCCCTCGCCGTAGTATCCTACAATGCCTGAATGCCGACAGCACCCGCTATTTCACGTCTATCTGTCTATCTACTGTACCTATCTATCCGTCTATCCACACATATCTGTTTACTTTTCTATTATCCCGGAACGTCGGCCTCATGGCATCGTTGTTGGGCTCCCAGTAAAAGGTTTCTGGCGACAGCATTTTGCAGAGTTGATTTAAATGTGGACTCATGCTCAGATCCCAATATTTGGTGAAGGGTTCAGTTCGAATCACTAAGGCCCTGTATTATACCCCCAGAGCCCCATACCCTGCAGTTTACACTGCTAGTACGAAGCCAGAGACAGTGGACAAGACACGCCAAGCTTTATCTCAATCCTGCACCCTGACTAAATTATATATATATATTATAAAGCATATATACTATATATATTATATTTATTATATATATATATATATTATAACTTTAGTTTTCGGGCTTTGGAGTTTTCGGCTTCGAGGGTTTAGTGTATCTTCTTTTTTTGCAGTTTTAAAAAGGAGTTTAGGGTTTCAAAGGCCGACCGAGCTCTCGGTTTGAGGAGTGGTTTAGGGTTTAGGGTTTAGGGTTTAGGGTTTAGGGTTTAGGGTTTAGGGTTTAGGATATAGGGGCCTTAATAATTAGACTAGGGTCTTGGTATATATTATACTATAATTATGAAGGCCCCTATATTACCTATAAACTATAAGCCTTGACTCTTGTTAAGAGGGTTGCAGTGCTTTTACAAGCGTGTCAATATGCTAAACCCTAAACCGTTGCTGCAGCAAACCCGTCTACATTTGCGAAGTGCCCGGAAGTTGCATTTCCCAGGTGCGACGGTGTGCTTCTCGTCTGCAGCCCGAGAGAGGGCCGGATCCACGCATCTGTCGTCTGGCTGCTGTCGCACGACGGTGAGGCGGCTCGGCGCGACATCGCCGGGTTCAGGCCCAGCACCTACCGGCCTTTGCACCACTGCCCCGGGGGCCACCTCTACGTCGAGTTCCAGAGCCACAAGAAGACCGTCGGCCACGATGACCTGTGCCCGGTGCCCGGCACGCGGAGTCTGGCACTACTTCAAGGAGACGTCTACGTGAGCTACATCAGTGTCATCCCAGTTAGGGCCATTGACAGTAGTAAAACAAGGAGCAGTGCCCCTATGTATTGTAATATGAATGTATCCAGCAAGCCCTATTCGAATGATTCAAGCCCCTACGGTATGCGCTTGCGCACACAATTCCTCAGCCGCCCTGACATGCCTAAGTTGGAACGGCCTTGCAGAGCATTCCGCAGCTCAACTCTCGACTCGAAACCTTACTTAGCCCCTGGCCTCAATTCCTTCCAAGCCCTAGAAGTTTCCGAACTCTAAACCCTAATCGACCACACCCTACTCGTACCAAAAGCTTGCGAAGCTCACCAAAACCCCCTAAATCCCGACAGAAACCACTGTAAGACAAAAGCACGCCGATAAAGTCGCACAAGAGCCTACACCCCTAAACCTAAATCCTAAAGCCTAAATCCTAAGTTTAAACCCAACACTTAAACCTAAGCTCGGAACCATATAAAGGGTTTAGGGGTTAAGGGTTCAGGGTACAGAAGGGACTGCCATGGGGCCTGGGCCTGGGTTTTTGCACACCACCTTTTCGCATACTTTTCGGTACTTGTCATTTTGGATTGCTTTGCATCCCCCCCGTGAGGCACAGAAGGCCCCCCTGAAATGTCCGAAGACCCTAAACTTCCTTAGCTCTAGAAGGTAGCCCTTTAAATGCGTGTTGGGAAGGCAGTGGACAGCCCAGTGTTCAGCGCCGGCGGCCTCGAACGCTTGCAGTTCCACTTCTACCCCAGGGGGTGTGTGCCGCGGACCTTGATTTGTTTTAGGTTTATAGAAAGGGTTTCAGAGGGTTTTTAGGGATTGAGGGCGGTGGGAAAGGGGTTGGTAAGGTTTTGGATGTTGAGGTTTCGTCTAAAGAGCAGGATTGTGACTCCGCTTTTTGCTGGCTTAGAGGTTTTCGTCATCTGTCGGGGTTGAGGGGGGTGGAGGGGTGGGCGTGGGGGTAGGGACTGCTCTCTTGGATTAATGGTTTAGGGTATTGAGTTTATAGGGTTTACGGTGTAGGGTTTCTGCGACCCCAGTCCCTGAACCCCTGGTTTCAGAGTTATAGCAGATACGGCTTCAGGTTTCAGGTTGTTCAACGCTTTTGCTTGGTTTCTGTTCTCGGACTTTTGGGCGGGTTGGGGGTGGGGGGCGGGGTTATGACGCCCGGTGGTGCAAAACGAAAGAAAGGTGTTGTCTTTGCAGTCGGATACCGTGCATGGAAGGCTGGTGCGGATCCATGAACGTTTGTGCACATGGACATGCCAAAACCAACAATCCTAAACATAAAAGTTCGAATCTGAACCTAGCCGCAAATCCCAAACTGTCAACCGTGTAACGAGTGAGCGACCTAGACTTGGTGCTTTTGTTGGAGACAGTTAGGATGGAATAATTGCGAGCAAGACTTCCGTTAGATATCGACAGTACACCTAGGAAACCTAGCAGTTAAATCCTAAGCACAAGACCCCTAAACCCTGAACCCCTAACCCTGAACCCGTCAATCCTAACCCTAAACCTCCATTCTGTGCTCTACCCTTAAACTTCCAAACCCCAAAACCCGAGCCGTAGGCCCCAGAATAGCCTTCCCGAGGACCCTCTATTTTAGGGTTTAGGGTTTAGGGTTTAGGGTTTAGGGTTTAGGGTTTAGGGGATCCCTCATAGAACGGGTTAAGGGTTTAGGGTAAGCACTAAACCATTAAAGCCCACTAAGACCCGTCTAAAGCTGCGCTAAAAGCGTCTAAAACCTTATCTAAATCCAAGGAGCCTGTGGGTGGCGCAATCTCTCCGTGCTCGCTGTTCATCAGCGGCCCAGACAAGGGCGCTTCTGTTCGAGGCGGCGAACAGGGCTTTTAGGACTTAGGGTTCGGGCTTCTAGGGTTTAGGGTTTAGAGGGTTTGGTGGTGTTCAAGGGCTTTTTATGTTTGGATGGGGTTTACGGGATTTAGGTGATATTTCTCTTGGGTGTTTTCGTGCCTTGGGCCCTTGGGCTTGTGTAAGGTTCTTCGTGTCTCTCGGGGACGTACAGCTTGTAGAGTCAAGGAGGGTTCTTTCGCTTTCGGCAGCACAATATACCCCTAAACCCTGGACCCTAGACCCCTAAACCTAATAAAAAAGCTAAGTAAGCCCTAAACCCCTAAACCCTGAACCCCAAAGCCTAAGAAAACAAGCTAAGTAAGCCCTAAACCCCTAAACCCTGAACCCCAAACCCTAACAAAAAATAGCTCAACCCTAAACCTAAACCCTGAACCCAAAACCCTAACAAAAAAAAGCTAAGCCCTAAACCCTCGACCCTAAGTCGCAGAGGCTAAGTAAGCCCTACCCATAGGCCCCATACTTCCTTTTTTGGGGTTCATATCTAGAATCCTATAAGGTAATCCCAAAAAGGAACTACTATGGGGCCTACGGGTAGTTATAGTATAAGGGGCCCCAAAACCTTGTTTTAATTATTAAGGCCCCTATATACTAAACCCTTATAGTAACCCTTTCAAAGGAACCCTAATCTTATTATTAAGGCCCCTATGCTAAACCCTAAACCCTTAAGCCCTAGACCCCTAAACCCTGAACCCTAAACTAAAAAAAACTATGAAAACAGCTAAGTACGCCCTATAGACCCTAAGTCGCAGAGGCGTGCTCTGGGTGGGCACCTAAACCCTAGACCCTAAGCCCTAAAACCTAAACCCTCAACCCTAAAACCTAAACCCTAAACCCCAAAACCTAAACCCTAAACCCTAAACAGAGGCGTGCTCTGGGTGGGCACCAACGGGCGCCAGTTTGAGCATCGCTTCGGCAAGCGCGGGGATATGGGCGGCCGGCCGAGGCCCAGGGCCGGGAGCAAGGGTTTCATAAGGTTTTATTCTTTTTTTTAAAAATTTTTTTTTAGGGTTTCATAAGTTTTTTTAAAAACTGTTTTCAGGGTTTCATAAGGTTTTGAATTTTTTAGGGTTTCATAAGTTTTGTTATTTTTTGGGGGGTTTCATAAGGTTTTTAATTTTTGTTAGGGTTTCATAAGGTTTGTAATTTTTAATTGGTGTTCTAAGGCTCTGATACTGTGTAGTTTTTTGTTTGTAACTGTTGTTTGCGCTTGTTATTTTGTGTAATCCGTTTTCTGTTAATATGGTTCAAAGTCAGTTTTCATAAGTTGCTCGAGGGTTGACGAGAGCTCGTAATGTGCTTTTGAAAGGGGCATTCCAACCCTTACTGGTTCAGGGTGCGGCTTCAGGGGGTATTTCGAATCTAAAAGAACGTGCTTGGAAAAAAGAGGCCGGAGGTCTATGACGAAGAGGTGCAGGGCTGAGGGCTTATGGGGTTTGGTGGACTTAAATCCCTGAGCCCCGAACCCCTGTCCCTAAACCCTGAAAGCCCCACTTAAGGGTGTGGGATGAACCAGGTGTCCGAGCGGTTTAGAATCGAGAGTTTACAAGCTTAGGGGGCTTGAGGGGTCTAGGGTTTAGGGGTTTAAGGGCTTTGGGGCTTAAGGGTTTAGGGTAGCCCTAAACCCTAAACCCTAAACCCTAAACCCTAAACCCTAAACCCAAAACCCTAAACTTAGGCTTTAGGGGTTTTGGGGTTTAGGGGCTTCAGGGTTGGGGCGGTTAAAGTTCAGGGCTGTGGAGTTTAGCTGCAGCTCTAGAGTTGGGGCTTCAATCCTCTGTGAAGCAGGGTTTAAGGCCTTTAGGGTTTAGGGCCTTTAGGGCCTTTAGGGTTTAGGGCCTTTAGGGTTTAGGGTTTAGGGCCTTTAGGGTTTAGGGTTTAGGGCCTTTGGGGTGTAGGGGCTTTAGGGTTTAGGGCCTTTAGGGTTTAGGGCCTTTAGGGTTTAGGGCCTTTAGGGTTTAGGGCCTTTAGGGTTTAGCGTTTAGGGCCTTTAGGGCCTTTAGCGTTTAGGGCCTTTAGGGTTTAGGGCCTTTAGGCTTTAGGGTTGAGGGCCTTTAGCGTTTAGGGCCTTTAGGGTTTAGCGTTTAGGGCCTTTAGGGTTTAGGGTTTAGGGCCTTTAGGGTTTAGGGCTCTTAGGGCCAGCAGCAAGAACAGCATGAGCTGCATTGGCCTTTGGGCGGATATGAGCAAGACCTTGGCCTCGAACTTCCGAGGTTTAGGGCTTAGGGTTTAGGGTTTAGGGTTTAGGGGTTAGGGGTTTAGGGTTTAGGGCTTAATGTAGGGGCCTTAATAATTAGAATAGGGTTTGGGTTATACTAAAACTATAACAAGAATTCCCCAAAATAGTATAGGTAATAATTAAGGCCCCTACATTAGGGCTTCAAGCTCTTCCCGGGGTGCACTCCTGAAGTTGAGGGATGTATCCAACTCGAGGGTCTCTCTCTCCCTCTCTCTGTCGAAAGTTTCGGCCCTGCCTGCATGCTGCATAGTAGTTCCTTTTTTGTGGTTTATCTTTAGGATCCTAGAAGGTAATCCCCAAAAGGAGCTACCATGGAGCCTATGGGTAAGCCCTAAACCCTAAACCTTATCAGCGGCACTGCGTCGTATGCTTGTCCCGCAGTGACCGTTCCCCAGGTTCCCGGCCTCGTCCCTAAGCCCTCAACCCCAAACCCCTAAACCCCAAACCCTAAACCCCTAAACCCTTAAACCCCTAAACCCTAAACCCCTAAACCCCAAGGTCATAAACTCAGCCGGTGACCGCTAAACCCGAAACCCTAAACTTAGTGCCCCATAACCCAACCTTTAAACTTTTGGGTTCTTATAATTTAGTAGTAACTTGAAAGTTTAGCCTTTTATTTCTCTTGCGTATTGGGGATGTCCTAAACCCTAAACCCTAAAGCCCTAAACCCTAAACCCGAAAACCCCAAACCCCTAACCCCTAAACCCTATGGAGGTTCTGCGCCCTGGAGCAGCTGTTAGATCCTGCAGACTGGGCCTCCCGACTTTTAGGGTTTAGGGTTTAGGGTTAGGGTCATCCACGAAAGGATTTGGGGTTCAGATTTTAGGGGGGGGGCGGGGTGGTAGGTAGGTTTAGGGCTTTATGGCCGAAGGGCTAGTTTGAGCCAAGGCCGGAAACAGCCGTGAAAAAGGGTCGGAATAGTTAGTAATAGAAGTCCCTTGCAGTCCTGACATCGTTATGGGATAATCCAGCCTGAAACCTACTCTAATCATGAAGGCCCCTATATTATGACTTCAATCTGCGTGGCGCCAAGGTGGTCCTTGCCCTGGACATTGCAGAAGTCGAGCAGGACCCCAAGCCCTAAACCCTGAACCCCTCAACCCCAAACCCTAAACCCTAAACTCCTGAGCCCTAAACCCTAAACCTAAGCCTAGCCCCCAACCCCTAAACCATAAACCCCAAACCCTTAAACCCCTAAACCCTAAACCCCTAAACCCTAAAACCTTGAACCCCAAAACCCTAAACCCGAGACCCTACCCCAAACCCCCAAGGCAGGGGGCAGCTCTCGAGCTCCCAGCTCGTAGTTGGTTCCCACACTTCCTTACCAGGGTAGGTTGTATAGGGTTCCTTTATTGTAGAAGCCATAAAGTTGGAACATAATAACGCTCATGCCCATAAGGTAAAGTATAATGAGGGATCCTAGCACTAATCATCCTAAAACCATGTTCCAACTTTCTGGGGTTCACCATAAGTGTTAGGTTCAGGTTTCTTGGGAGTGAACTACGCTACTAGTTAGGCTTGTATGTTTACGGCCAGGTCCGTAATTGTCTGAAATGGGTATGTGCGGGCTGTGACGAACTTCATTCCATTAGCATGTCGTGTTCAAGTTAGTGACGTTTTGGTTAGTCATAAGCAATGGCTTCAAGCGGAAGCGGAGGCTATGGAGTTGACTCAAGCCTTGTTGTGGCCAAGCCTTCCAGTGATGTAGAGGCTACTCAAATCATGGACACAGTCAAGGATGGCAAGAAGTCCTACAAGCTCTTGAAGATCCAGTGGGACGACTCCTACAAGTTGCCGGACGACTTCAAGGAAATCTACAACGCCATGAACACCAAGACTCTTGATGATGGGAAAGATAAGTTGCTTACAAAACTGCAGGACGCGGTTCTTCACTGTGAGTTTCTCACGGGCAAGGTCAGCCCAACATCCGCTGAAAATGCTGTGATGAGAAGTTGAAGGTATGGTCACATACAAGGACAAGCGCACCCAGGTTGATGTAAAAGCGCAGGGCACCTTCGCTCATTTCAAGAAAAACATCGTTCACAAGTTCCATATCAAGCAGAGCGAGGCAAAGGCAAAATAAGTGCACTACCAAGGTGGTATACATGACCTGGCGATACCAAGACCCTAAACTAAAGCATAAGGTCCCCCAACATGAGCCGCATGCAGACCAACTTGTTTTTGATGCAGAGTCTTTTTGTGGGCCTAAACCCTACTTTTACATCAGCGAAACCTGAACCCTAAACCCTAAACCCTACGCCCTGAACCCTACATGAACCCAAAGCTTGCTCGGACTTCGAGTCCTCGTTTTATCTTGATACAGCCCTTAGGTAGGGCTTTGGGGAATTATATGTTTGTCCTTATTGGGCCTAAGAGGATCTTATTTGCGAATATGCTTCAAAGGGCCAACCTAGCCTCCCTCCTGGCTGTGATGTGGCATGTAGCACAAAATGTCGATTGTGTTGGTGTCGCTTTTGGGAGAATAGGGCTGAGGTTTCTGATTTAAGGTGACCCCTAAATTAGGGTCCAAGTAGCCCGAAAGATTTTGGCCGGCATTGTGCTTGAGTTCAAGATTTTATTGTTGGCTCATGAAAGCCCGTGTGCCTCAGGTTCTGCTACGCCGGTTCAAAAGCTATACTAATGTCACAAAAGCCCGTGTCCTTCGGGTGCCACCAAGCCTGCCGAAACCCTAAACTGGCCCTGCTAAACTTCCTAAATCCTGCACCCCAAACCCTGTGATACCCCTCTACCAATTAACCCTAAACTTAAAGCGTATACCCAGAAGCCCGAAGCATGATTAAACCAGTCTTGCTGGATCTTAAACTCTTCAGGATCTTCCCGAGCACAACCAGGCCCTCGTCCTGCGCGAAGCACGGAGTGGTCCGGCCGGCAAAGGCTTTCTTAGGGGTAAGTTAGGGTTAGGGGCCTACTTTTTTTGCCTTTGTAGTAAAAGTTTCTACCATAGTTGAACCTTTCTGGGCTGGGGTGCTCATCCCCTGATAGAGGTTTCTGGGGGCCTAGTGCAATTTGGCAAAACAACTGGGGTCCTGTCTTTCGTTGTGATATCGATGCGAGTAGTCATAGTCGAGTCCAGGGTTTTCTAGAGCACTGGACTTGGTTTTGTGGTATTGCGGGCTTGGTTGTGGTTGCAGGGGTTGGTTGGGGTTGGGTGGTGTAGTGATTTCGGGATGTGCGGTTTGGGGAGACCCGAGAGGTGATAACACGAGGTTCGGGGTGTAGGGCTCCACCTGAACCTTTAGATTTTTAACACCAAGCTATAAACCCAAGCTAGCTGTTGTGGTTTCTCTTCAAGACAGATGGGAACGCTTGTGCCAACCTCTAAACCAACCCTTAAACGAGCCCTCACAAGAATCCGCATAGAGCATCTTGTTTACCGAGATCTTGAGAGGAACACATAAAGGATCCCTAATTAAACCCTACCCTACACCTTGAACCATATCGATACTCTAAACCCTAATCCCTTAAAGGAACCTTAAACCCTACCCTAAGAGGAGCTGTTTTTAAAAAGAATCCTTATAGGAACCCTGGTAGACTCCACTCGTGAAGGAACCTAAACCCTACCCTTGAAGGAGCTGTTAAAGGCATGCCTTTTTGGAACCCTAGGCCTACCCCAAACCGTAAGACCCCAAACCCTAAACCGTCTACCCTTAAAGGAACTGTTAACAGAACCCTTTCGTCGAAACCCCAGACTCTACCCTTAAACTACCTGTTAATAGGGGTCCTTATAGGAACCCTAGACTCCTAGACCCTAAACATCGTTAAACCGACTCTACCCTTAGGGGACCATTATACTAACTATTAGTCGCCTTATCACCACTATGAGAATTCGTGTAGTTAGGGTAGCTATACTTATAATAACCCCGAATCCCTAAGCCCTAAACCGCGAATGCCTTACCGGAACCCCTGGGTTGATCCAAGGTGCTCCGGTCTTCGAGCCGGTCTCTCCGCCGCTGGGCAAAGATGAAGGGAGGGCCGGCAATTCCAAGATCCCTGAGTTTCCGGTTTAGAGTTTGAAGCTTAGGGGTTTAAGGGTTTATGGTTTAGGGTTTGCGGTTTAGACTTTGAAGGTTTAGGGTCTGGGGTTTAGGGTTCCCGGTTTAGAGTTTGAAGGTTTAGGGTTTGGGGTTTAAGGGCTCAGGGTTTAAGGTGCACGGCTTAGGCTTTCATCGCGGCTTTATAGGGCTGTCATTGGTTTCTATTGGGCTTGATGACTTAGTTTTTAGTTTTACAAAGTTTGTTTGTTCTTGTTTATATACGTCTTTTCGAACGAGGTTCGAGAAGGGTTTTATGACTAGGGTTTACACGGGAATGAAGGACAACAAGGTCGGAACAATTCGTATTGGTTTCGTCGCTATTCAGAGGCATAACGATGATGCCATGCCGTACTATACCCCGACACCCTGTCCTAATTTGTAAGGTCCATCTTTTTTTGTTTATGGCTCTATGTGGCAGTGTGCCCTGAAATTGGAAAGAAAACCTAAACCCTTAACCCCGCACGTTCATGTTTTCGATAGCGTTCCTGCTTGTGGGGGCTCCATGGGCATATGGGTACACGTCGTTCTCCAAATTAGGGTTGGTTTGTGGGGTCCTTTTGATAAGGGTGCGGTACCATTTTGGCGGCCTAATTAAACTGGGAACTTAACTTCGAGAACTACGCATGTACCCCTTCAGCCCATTCACTGACGATCGGATCTTGAAGGATGGCTTTGCTGACGGGCTTCGGATTTAGGAAGCACACCCCATTTGGGGATTTTGTAGGGTTTGTGGCTTGGGGCGTCCCTAGAGGGTTCCTTCGTGCATGGGGCTCTAGAGCTTTCGGGGTACAGGGCTTTCCGTCAATCCCCTTTTAGGGTTTAGGGGTTCGGGGGTTTAGGGTTAGAGGGGTTTAGGGTTTAGGGGTTTAGGGGGAGTTGGTGGCTGTATGTATCGGAATGTTTGATGCACTCCCCAAATCCAAAACGCACCTCCCGAAAGCTGCATAGACAGGCTGGAGCACCCGACCTTGTACCTAAACACGACCAGCCGAGCCACGCCTGCTTCAGTAGCCTTGATCGACCCACTCTTCTGCAAACTCTAAAGTTTAGATGCTGCAGTTTGAGCCATAGTCCGACACCCCATGCCCACAAGCTCGAACAGTTGCATCCCCAATGCCCTGCTATAAACTCCTGAACCACCATCACTTCTCGTTAACCTCCACACCATGAACCAAGCCCGGAACCATAAACTCAGCGAAGGATGAACCCCAGCAGAAACCATGTGACCAGCGTGGCGGAGCAAACGGGTGCCAAGGCCACCTTAAAGGCCCGGGCAAGTGTTTCTGTGATATGTAGGATGTATACGGGTTTACACATTCTGTAGGGTTTTATATGGATTTACACCTTGGGTGTGTTTTTCGCGGCTAGGTGCAGCAATAGGAGTTTAGGCTGCCTGCTGGGTTTAGGGCTTCGAGCATAGCATTACAGCAACATCAACATACGCAACAACGACATGTATGTTTGCAGCAGGATAACCCACAGCCTAGGGAAATGCGCCAACGAGAATGTAGGGGCCTTAATAATTAGAGGGTTTTGGGGTTCCTTATAATGATTATCGTATAATATAACCACAAAGCCCTATTCGGATTATTAAGGCCCCTATATTTATATTAAGGGAACTACGAAGGAACTCCAAAAAGTCTGGAAGAAAGTTTTGGGCTTACGGTTCCGGATTCGAGCTTCAGGTTGATAGTGGCCATTAGTGGCCGTAGGGGTCGTCGTGATGGTTGGTCGCGTGTCGTCATATCTGGCAGCAGCAGTAAGTAAGCTATAGTGCAGCTGCAGTAACATATAGAGTAGTAGTAGCAGTAGTAGCAGCAGTACCAGTAGTAGTAGTAGTAGTAGTAGTAGTAGTAGTAGCAGTAGTGGTAGGTCTAGTAGTAACAGCAGCAGCAACTGCAGCGGCAGCAGTAGCAGTAGTCGCGAAATAGAAAAAGCATGCAATCGAAAATGACAACACCGCATGCGCTGGAAGATAAGTTTTTGCCACGTACACTCGAACCCTGCCCCCCGTGACGTTGTCCCATAATTCGTCCATGCTAATCCCCCTTGCACGCACTCCGTAGTGAACCATTTCGTTGCGCACAAGCATGCGAGCCCAGATCAAGATTTCAAGAGGGTGGGCATCGTCTCTCGAAGCTGGTATGAGCTGGTCGTCGTCATCGACTATACAAATCAGAAGGGACGATCCAGTCGAGGACTTGGCCGGAACAATCCTAGTAATTCGGTATGTGGATGTTGTTCTTTGTTATGGCTGCAGCCCGTGACTCGAAAATCGCCTTGCGCTTCGCCCATGCGCTCTCTTGTGCGCACGCGGTTTTCAAAACACCACCAACTCCTAGGTACTCGCAGCTTCTTACACTGCCTATCGCCCTTGCGCTCGCCCTTGCGCGCTTGCGCCGTGCTGATTTTGTAGCAGGTCCTGAACGTACATCAAAATAACTAAGTGCGCGGCAAGTCTACGGTCAAGAGTCGGTCTAGAACAACCCTCATGTGGCGACGAACATGCCGTAGCTTGTGGGATAACCGGATAACACCTCTCGGTTTCCCCGGCATCAATCGGTGCTCGCTGATGCTCGCTGCTGACGCCAATCCCTCGAGCAGAAGCCAGGACAGAAGCAAGCACAAGGTGGGTGCCGGTAAGATGACCAACGAGCATCAGAAGCCACCCGACCAGGCTTTGGATGATAGATGTCCAGCATGATCCCAAGCATCAGGGCATCCCGGTAGTCGACCATGGGCAATAATCCAAGCATGCTGCTTTCAAGGAACAGACAACGGTGATGTGTCTTGATACAGTATGCTCAAGAGAGATTGGTATGCTCATTGTGGTCCCTCGTCGCTGTTGTGTATTCTTGTGCACCCAGATTTTTAGCTGCATCAGCCAGCGTGTGGACGTCTGGAGTGGAAGGGTCAGGAAGGAGGCTGGTTCTGCAGCGGGCACCGGCTCTTGAGCGTGCAATGTTAACAGTAGTGGAGAATGCCTGAAGTGCTGGAAGAACCCCAGGTCCCACATCCGTCGAAACCTGGGCTTCATCAGCAACTGACAGACCCCTTTTCCGGCAGCCGGCATGGACAGAAGACATCATGTGACAGCAGCGACACAAACGGGGGCCAAACTCGATGAGAAGGAAGATGACCAGCATAACCACACCTTGGTTCAGTTTAGGTTTAGGAGGCTCTTACGGTACCACCAAAGCATGTGAGAGTGACAATGATTCATGCTCTAAGCAAGGATGCAACAGAGTCCGTAAAGTGGACGAGAGACAGGCGATGCGAATGATGTAGAAGACCAAATAGAGCAGGACATCCCTCGGCGGGTGCTGTGCAACAAAGCATTCACATGGCTAGGCCTGCTCGACATCCAGTAAGCTTCCAACGTGTTGAATACGTTCAGGTTGAAGCTTCGCGCTATCTGTCACAGCAGCTGCGCAGAGGTCGAAAATCACAAATGTAATGCTTGATTAGCGAAGATTCTACGACATGGTCTTCTGCTTGCTGACCTTCATTTGTCTGAGGCATCGTATGGCGAGGTCATGGCCATCCAAAGAGTACGTCGGAAAACGAACAAGACTGCAACTACAGCTAGGCTGCCGCAAAACCTGCGTCATTTCGATGTTGCCGGCAAAATCGAAGGTGAAGTGGAGGATAAACTGTACAAACATGTCCTCGAATCAGGCCCAGTCGATGTGCAGCACCCTTGCAGCGAACTTTACCCAGACAACACACCTGACAGGCACGCGGAGGCTTCTGACTGCTGCAGGGATGCGACGTTGGCATTGTAGACGATGAAGTCTACCTGCATGTGTCGCGAACAAACTGCGAAGAAGGCATGGACTAGTCCGAAGCAGGCATGCTAGCCCACCGTGAAGGAGCCCAATCTCAGATCGAACGCGTTGGCTTCGTACATGCTGTCCAACAATGCCTCGGCACGTCGGAAAGCGATCAGAGCTTAGCTTCTTGCGAATGCGTAACCTACGTACGGAAAATCGCCTGCAAGTACCAGTGACCATGGAAGCTGGAGTTCCGAAGGGGTCAGGTGGCGTTTCGCGTCAGAAATGCCGGAACACCCCTAGACACCTTCTTCAGCAAAAATCATCAAAGCTGGGCCTCAACAAAAGCCCTCCTCAATTTTGCGGAAGGAGCTTTCGCAATTTGTGACGGATTCGCTGGAGATGGCTGGAGGTCCACGCTTTGCACAGGACATTACAGCACTTTGTAGACGGTCTGTTCCAAGCAGATCGCTGTGGCTCAAGCTGAGACTCATGCATCGTATGCTTGTACACCCTCCATCGGGTCAAGGAATGAAACGTATCCTCCAGCATGATCCTGCCAAGGCTCGATGCATCACCGAGTCAGCTACTAGGCACTGCTCACTCTGCAAGACAATGCTAGACAGTTGGCGCACGAAAGCATGCTCTGTCTGCCAGGTGTAGCAACTATCCGACCTCCGACGGCAGCGCTGCGGCAGATCGTCTACACAGTCGAATGTCACAACACAGCAAACCCTTTACTCCAGGGTAAGCTGCGCACGAAACGTTCTGTCCGGGTCTACACAGATCTGTCGTCTCCTTCGCATAGGGCATGTAAGAAGTGCAAAAGTCCAACTGGGGCACGTTCCTCATCAGCACTTCTTGCGAAAGGGCTCATAGCTCGTGTAAAGCCTTCCCAGTAGCATGGAAAGTCGAGAAAAGATACCACCAGCTTCGAAAGGGTCGCAAGATGTCGCAAACCTGCGAGTCGGTTGGGAGTTGACGAACTGAACCTTACAGGAGAGCACAGATTCTTTCAGACAAAACCGACACACTAGGGCACCGGCTGGCCCACTGTCGGCACCACAGCCCAACGCTTGAATGTGAAACGTGCCTCAAACGTCCACTTCGGTCACATTCCCAACGGCTTGTGATATGTAGTCATCAAGGTGCCGCACTAAAACAATGCGATTGAAGCTGCCGACGGTTGCTGGGGTGACACTATGGTTCCTGCGAGCATGTGTCAGCTGCACATGTTGCTCAACGAAGCATCATGCAGCCGGCCAGGATGACCAATTACCCCAGCTGCTTCGGCTCCTCAGACAGTGGAAATTCTCAGCATGAACAAGCCAGTTGTCTCTCGAAATCTCTGAGGATGAGACGACATTGGCTCTTGTTCGCCGAAGATCACAGGCTTCAGCGACGTCTGCATGCTCTGACCGATTAGACTCTGCAGTCTTTGGCCATCAGCACCAAATTAGGAACACTCAAATCTGTTGATTTCATCTTGTTTGGGATATGCTGCCTCGCTGAAGGTGCCTATGGGTCGTTCACGCCTCACCTGGCAATGGATGATTTGACCTCGTTGCGCATGCAGTTTCGTTTAGCAGCCCGAGTTTCTTTCCGACCGATGCATTGTCTGGATGGACGCCTTGTCGGCTTGGCATGGCTTGGCGAGAAAAGCCTAGCACATCATGCTATGCTAGGCTTGTCATCAAGGTAAGAAGGCCTTTCAGGCGCGTAAACAAATTCTCGACAAGTATACAAGTATAGGTGTGCACATACTACCACCCCTTCCCGCGTGCTCTGGCTATACTGAAGTTAATCGAGTATATCACTTAGATGTGAGTGACCCTCCGTGTGGGCACGATGTGATCCCTTCAACTAAGTACTTACTGGTAAGTGCTAGTGATTGACCAATGACAAATCACATGTTGGTGGGACCCACCATGCTATTTGCTTTGACAATCTCAGCAATGATATTCTTGCTTTTCGGAATATTGCATGTATCGTCTCGAGGGGCAATATAGCAAAAAGAACATCGTTGGCCGCTGGAACACTTTAAAGCTTGTGAGCGAAGATGTGGTGCTGCCAATGGTGCTGGTGACCTTCGTAATGTTGGTAAGATTGCCAGCATTAGCAATGTTCGTCTGATTGGTAATCTTGCAGAAGAGGAGGCTGTGGGGTGGGGCCTGCTTTATTTGCGTGGTTTTGTCGGTTTCTAGTCTGTTTGAGCACAAGTCTTGTTTGAACATTCTCCAAACTTACAGGTATCCGAAGGGCAGGTAAGGGCAGAAGCAGAAACGTGAATTATACCACAATGTCAGTCATAGGAGTATGACATGATTGCGGCCGCTTGAAGTTGCAATGCACAATCCGAAACACTTCCAATGTTCTGACATGACAAACGCGGTTCGATGAATATCAAGTTTCAAGTGACAATGAAAAGGGGCACGATGCTGCAAAGTGTAACCCTTGAGAAGAATCTAGCGCAGATTGGATCAGACAGTTGCCACACAACCGAGGAGACCCACCCGGCAACAGCAGATCCAAGGATTGGGGACATGCTGCGTGACTCATAAGACTGCAACCAGACAGTCTGGTTCGAGGATTGCTAAGCATTGTCTGGTCGAGTGATGTCCTATGCTGGAACAGATTCCCACGAATGCATAACTCTTCGAAAGAACTTGAATCGATTTCGAGACCGCCCTGCTTTTCCGCTGCTTGAGTAGTATTCAACGTGCCTGAACCGGAAATGTTTAGTTGCTTCTTGCTCGACATGCGGCCCGCAGTCCCCGATACTTTTGCTCAACACCTGTCTCCCAATCATGGGCTAACGCTGCTTGTCCTTCTGATTTGCCCCTGCCTTCAGCCAGTGGTAGACCTGTTCGGGATCCTGTCAGCATTGTCGACACAGAGCTCTTTCCAGACGTGAACCAGCACGTCACAAGAGTGCCATGCATTCGGGCTGGCCTGAACGTGGTCGATGTGCCTGGCAGGGGCATGCGAATAGAAGCACGGTCCCGACTACTGCATCGATCACGAGCTTCCATAGGATAACCTTCAACCTGACTGGCATGTCAACCGAAGCAGCCAAAGGTATAATTTTGGACTGAATGACAGAGCCTTTTCTAGGATCCTTCAAGGTTCATAAGATCGCCTAGCACTTCTTCCTGTCTCTGTCGGCAATTTAGTGACACTGGCTCACCTTCGTGAACGCTTTCTGCGAGCAGAATCTACGAGCTTACCTGTCTGGCAGAATTTGTGCCTTGTCGACGTGCCATTGGCTCCGTGTGCTGGATTGTGGAAGGGATACGCACTGAGTGCCTTAGCCCAACAGAATGCTGCTCAGGTTGCTGAGCAACACGACTTCAGCGCTGGAATGACCTTCACCCGAAAATACAATGACATAGGATTTCCTGACCTTTCCGCATGCCCCCGGCCCCCCGCAAGAATCCGGAAACAAGCAGTGGAACCGTCATTGCTTGATATCGCTTGGCTTGCGGTGGGAGTGGTGTGTGATGTGAGTGGACGGACCTGAGTCGCGTCGTGGCCCCAAGCTTGTCAAGTCTCCCACAATGAACCACAAGGAAGGGAGAGTTTGGGGGATCCTGGGCGCCGTGAAGGATGTCGCCCAGCTCGGTCCTTTTCTCAAATGCGAGGTTCGCGCTAGTTGTGGTTGGCATAGACCAAATGGACGGTGAGGGGTGCCGCTGCCATGTCCACTGTTAGAACGAGGAAACGCCCGTCACGGTCTGTGATGTCCAGAGTGCAGGCGCGAGGTAAACACGGACACCCTGCACAGTTCTGCCTGGGATTGCCGATGGCTTCAAGTGAATCTCGGCGGGGTGGGTTTCTTTGCCGATCAAGGTGTATAGCTTGCCTGCCCTCGAGTAGCCCGGCTGTGTTCCAAAGCCGCCCTGTCGACAACAAACCGGGTGCTGAATGTGTCTGAAGTGTCGGCGACGGCATTGCGGGGCGGGCTGCAAGCAGGAAATGGTCCGGCTGTGTGTGTCATGGTCATCCTCTGGTCGCGTACTGTGATGTACTGTGGATGTTGGCTCGTGTCACCTGTGGCCGGGGCCGGGTGTGACGTGAACTGTGGCGGTCGAGGTACAGGCTCTGGGGTCCCGCTAGTGACTGGGAGAGCGGGTGTTCTGTGGGACCTCCTTCGTAATCTGCGTGGCTGGGCTTCGCAAATCTTCGCAACTTATGACTGTTTTGAAAGTTTTATTGGTGTTTTCCAATGTTTTCCAACGTTTCGATGGAAAGCTTCAAGAGACTGTGGGTTTGTGAAGGTCCGCTTCCAACACCAATGTTACGCGAACGTGACCGTGCAAAAGAAAATGTACCTTGGTTTTAAAGGCCCCCGCTCCGATATCATTGGAAAGACCAATAAAGACATTGTTGAAACGAGCCGTCCCCGCCACCCAGCAATTTGGAAAATCATTGTGCTTATGATTTAGTGTTTACTTCCTTTCCAATGTTTCTTCAGGGTGCCTTCAAACCCATCGTAAAAAACAACGTTTTGCAAAGCACGGCTGTTCAACCAATTTTGCAACAAAAACAGAGAATCAAATACCGCATGGTATAAACGAACCGATAAACCTTAATAATCTATGTTTACATTTATCAGTCTTATTGCACATATAGGTATTTCGCAGAACAGATCCCGCCTTTTCCGGAGAAGCTGGGAGAGATCAGAGTTGGCAATGCGCCTAGTTACCCACAAAGACGGGCCGTAGCCCAAAATAATAAACAGCCCCAGAGGCAGCTGGCCCATGGGCGGCCACTCCCGTCGGAGGAAAAAGTTTGATACCCGCACTTACGGCTAGGTACCAAGGGCTGCCAACTCTCCAAGCTAACTGTCCAAAGACAATCAACCTGGCACAGCCACTCGCTAATAAAAGGCAAAATCCTGCTGAAGGGTGGTCACGTGGGTGGGCAATAAAGGCTGTACCAGGGTGGCCCGAGCATCGTCTGTGTCCGTAGTTTGGTCTTTCCAAGGGAACTAAACCACAGGGAAGTCTTACCCGGATTGAAGCCAATGATTTCAATGGGCTTCGAGGGGGTCGGCTCGGCTCACTATCTGAGCACTTGCGTCCCCCGTCGCACCCCACTTCCGCTTCCCATCGCCCTTCTTTCCATCTCCCTTCTTGCCTTTCGAATCCTCGCTCCACTTCCATTTGCCCCCTTTGCCCAGTTCTCTCTGCACTCTGCGTTCTGTCCTGAATTCTCGCGCGGCGCCCTGAGCCCATGCTGGCAATCATTTCCTTCTCTAACAGAACGCGAAAAATGTAGATATGCTTTCCCGGCCCTACAATGCTTTTGCTGTTTACGGCCTTGGAGGCTACCAGTGCAATGTTGACTGATTACACACCTTAAGCGGCCGATCAGCGCCGGGAAAACACTGTAGAGTACAGCACTCACCGTTAGTTACTTACGATTCAGCCGAACTGCTATACCGCTACAGACCTACGAACTGCCATGAACAAAGCAAGGCTGATTTGTCTTGCTACCAGCTGCTCACACTCATCCACACCCAGATCCAGACGCAACAACAACAAGACCCCCAACAAGAACAACAGCAGCAGCAGAAAAGAAGCAACAACAGCGACAACAATAGCAGCAGCAGCTGCAGCAGCAGCGACGGCAGCGACGGCAGGGTCATTCATGCAGTCACACTCACCTTCATCAACATGAGGCCATCTTACTGTCATGGCTACTGTCACTGCATCACTGCGGCCATCCTCGGCCACATACTGACCTTAATTATCATCACCATCACCACAAGCAGCATCATCATCATCACCATCAGCATCGTCATCATCATCTCCATCATCGTCGTCATCGTCACCGTTGCCGTCATCATCTTCGTCGTAATTATCGTTGTCGTCTTCTTCTTCATGATGATCATAAAGATCATCATCAGTACGTACCAGCAAGCATCGAAGATAAGATCATTGCTGCGATGATTGCCATCATCATGATCATCCATCAACGGCAGCAGCACCGGCAGCAGCAGCAGCAGCAGCAGGAGCAGTCGCACTAGCAGGTGCAGCTGAACTTCTTGGCTCTAGCCTTCGATTCTTGTGACTACATTGACTGTCCCAGCAACCCGTCCATAGCTGCAGCGACTCAGCTGGAAAACTGCAGCGTTCTGAGTTCCATGCCGTGGAAACTGTTCGATAAATAGCATTCGCATTCCAAGTGCCAATGAACCTGAGTTGAGGAAGTGAACACATGCGCGGGAGTAAACATGCACACTTCGACGTAACTTTGGCAGTGGCTCTGTGTTCAAGAAGATGGTGAGGATGGCGAACACAACCTAACAATGCTGTCAAACAAGTTGAAGGCGCATGTTTCTCGACAGTTCGGCTGTTGACATTGCTCATATTGCTCGACCTGCGCAAGCTGAACATCAACATGATGTGGCTTCGGGACAAGGAGGCCACCGAGCTGAAATTCAGCGCACGTTTGTTCAGTTAATGGTGACATTGGTGACATGATATGCTTGCCCAGGTGGAGCTTTCCGACACTGCGGACAGGGAGCATAAAAGGTTGCAAGCGAGGCTTGCCCCATTACCCAGTGTGCAGGAAGACGTCAGCGAACATGGGGGAGTAATGTATGCTTCACATTCATGCGGACTGTCTTATGCTGTTGCTTGGATACTCGTGAGAGTACCTGACCGCTTAAAGGTTAGACTAAACAAGCTCTACTAAAACAGTCTTACTTTTACTCGCCGTGATGGACTTGGATCCATACGGCAACATGCTCTTTATCAACGCCTCGAGCCATCATGTCACAACAATGGAAAAGCGCATGCCGCTGTGAGTGAACATCCAAAAGTAGAGGAACGTCTCTGATGTTACCTATGCAGACAACGTGTTTTCTGCGACGAGGTCAAATCCAGCCCCATGTTTCCATCACATGGAGCCACCTGAGAACTTGCACGATCGTTGAGTGTAGCGGCTGTAGCGACGCTGCTTTGAGGTAACAGGGGCAACACATGTTCATCAAATTCAGCGGTTGACCTGAGATTAAGGCCGTCTCTCCACGGGTGGGCGCATGGTTGCTCCCCAATTCACTCGGTCCAATGCCTCCTGGTAAACAGAGTACGCAGTTGGAGAGAGGACCTCATTGCCTTAGCCGACAGTCAAGTGTGAAGCATTCCAGACCCGAGCCTGGCTCAGTAAGGCAACACCAACTCACACACGTCACGCAATCGTGCGCATATTTTCGGATGTCGGAAACGGTGTACACTTCCATCAACAGCCGAGACTCTGCTAACGAAAAGTATTCTGCAGATCTGAACGATCTTACTTCTCTCTGGCCTAACTCTACCTCGGTCTAGTGCATCTTACAACAATTCAAGAGCTCCTTGTGACCATGAGCAGCAGCCGCTAACAGCCAATGTTTGGCCAGCATTGGCTCCTGCAAGTCGGGATAGATAACATAGAGGCCCCAGCGGCACAGTTTCTCAAGTCGTGCCGTCACTGCGCACTCACAGCAGCGAAGGATGCCTGCGGGACACCTACCGCACCATCGCTGAAAACCTGGTGTCGTTGTTCCATGTGCAAGCGCATTCGAGGGAAATAGATAGCGAAACATGCAACCTCTGATCTCTGATCAGCCAGTGTAGCAGCGTAGCAATGCAGCACGCAAGGGAACCTTTTCTGACAGCAACTGGCACATCTGAACCTGTGCTCGCGAGCACTTGCTCCTTCCGTCAGGGCATTCAGGGCTTGGCAAAGATTCTGCTCGTAGTGGACTTCGGGAGCTTCAACGAGGGCAGTGACTTCTGTACGTCTGCCAGAAGCTTGGGCACACCAGATGAATCGATGCTGCGCGACAGGAAGTCGAAGGTGTCCTGGATAACTTCTTCCTGCAAAGCAGAGTTGCCGCGGAGGGGTGCAGCTGCCCAGTGGCATGAGCGCAGAAGGGCTTTGACCAGTAGAGGGTGCAAAGAATCTTCGCTGCCGGTCTTCACCAAATCCTCCTTTTGGTGCTTCAATCCAAAAGCTGTCCTGAGCAGTGCCGTCGCAGGCACGGCTGCCTTTTGCGTAATGCAGAACCTGAGCAGCAAAGTGTAGGTGCGTCCATCTGGTCGAACTCGCTCGTCAAGCATAGTGCCGAAGACTTCTTGTGCTTTCATCATGTTACTATCGCAAGTAGCTGCGTGGATGAGGTTGTTGTAGACATGCATGTTCAGCTTGAGTCCAAACTCTTTCCGCAAGGTGTCCACCATCTCGAACGCCTTCTTTGGTTTCTTGCTGCGGTTCGCGAGCTTAGCAATCACGGAGAGCGTGTAGTTGCTAGGAGGTACACCAGCCCTTCGCATGTCGGCAAGGACTTCCTGCGTACACCAACGGCTGCAATCGCACATGAAAGCCAACTAGCCCGACCAAACTTTAGTCTTTAGAGTTCAGAGTTACTCAATGTGCATGGCTTGATCAACCCTGTCCAGGCCACGATCGAAAAGCCCATAGCGGGCACAGCCATCGAGCAGTGTGTTGTAGGTAACCTCATCTGGATGGAGCCTGGGGAGAAGAGCTTTGAACCAAATCCGCTTCTCCTACCTGCCTGCGTAAAACCTGTCGCTTGGGTCTGGTGCGAAGTGTTTTTCTGCATCTCCTCCAGGACAGCGAAAGCCTGTCAGACATTGAGGCAGAATCTGAATGTTTACGCAGAGCCCGCTCTCGAGGGGATAACCCTGCTTTCGTGCCCCAGGCCGTCCCAATCACCTCTCTAAGCCAGCCCAAGTGATCCAGCATGATCCAGTGATAGGGAGCGTATGTGAGCGCATCCCGAAACGCCAAACAAAACCAAATCGAGAGTGATGGACAGCAAGCAGCAGGCAGGCAGCAAGCAGTAATTTCTAATGAGCGGCCCGCCCCATATCGAACCACCACCCAACCTTAACGAGCCCCCAAAGGCGGTAAACCGTAAGCCCATCTGAACCGTCCTGTCTTCAGGGCGTAGGCTTAAACTCTAATCTTGACGGGACAGGCCTGCCTGCAAATTCAAACCATCGCGAACCCTCGAAGCACTAAGACTTGAAACATGGAAGGCCCGAAGCCGAAGACCTGGAACCCTGACTTGCCCAACCCCAAGGCCACTCAACGGTGCCCGAAAAAATGACTTAAAGCGCACCACGTACCCGAATCGGGCAAACGAACAAACACACAGCTGTCATGATGGATAGGACATGGCAGACCATGCTACATCTCCTGGTATTGGCACGGTGGCTACGACGAGTTTCAAGCGAATGTGAGCTATCCCGGTCTATCCCTGCTTTTTTGCTATTGGTGGCCATCGAAGTTGTATTCATCTTCACTCATCTGATGACCGCTCGACGATCCGCCCCTCCTTGCTCGATCGTAGACTCGCGAAAACGTCTAAATTCTACAAAAAGGAACGCTGTGGGGGCCCTGTTTTTCCACACACAAGGTTTTGTGATGTTTCGCGGCTTGTCGCTTAAACTGGATTTGAGGAATTTCTTGAATGCCGTGT
>CAJNDV010031180.1:25614-38338 GCA_905221635.1 Symbiodinium sp. CCMP2456 | reverse complement strand
TGGCGCTAAAACCCCAACTAAACCCTAAGCCCTATGTGATGCGCTGTGTTCGTACTTGAGCAAAACCGACAACACTACCTCTCAAGGGGTCCGCTAGCCGATCTGCACTTAGATGATCGCCGATGCTGGGGAAAAAGCATCGCAGCGAACAATCAAGTGCCCGGGATCTGCTCTTGGTGCTCTTAGCCGTTTACAGTGGTAGCGGAGCCTCCGGTTGGGTGTCCGGGGGCTTAGTTGTTGTTTGGGTTGCTAGTGAGTACCTGAGCAGATCCGGACACGAGAGAGTTCGGTTACAGTGATGTCGGCTGGCACGGTTCCAGTGCCGGAAGATGATGAAAATGAGCTCAGCATTCCTCCTGGATACAGCCCGCGGCATGACGACGAGGAGGAGTTTGCTGATTTTCAGCGATGGCGCCGCGAGCGCCAAGGCAGGCGAGACAACCGCCGATATGCCCGGCGGGATGACGACGAGGATGGAGAGGACGAGAGCTTCAGGACGAACGCAGGCCCACCGCCGACGTGGGACGGAGTAAGCTCTCCATTCGAGGACTACCTGATACGGGCAAAGATATGGTGCAGCACAACAAAGGCAAGGCCAAGAACCCGCGGACCCCTCTTGCTCAAGGCCCTTGCCGAGACGCCCTTTCAGGACTTCAAATACTTGGCCAAGGACAGCTCGTGGCTCAGCGACGCGAATAACGCGGAGGTGCTCCTGGACAAGATGAACAGCCCCGAGTACTACGGCGATGATCAGGAGGAGCACCTGCTGTCAGCCTTATCCCGCCTGACGTACCACCTCAAAAGACAACGTCAGGAGACAGCAAGGCAGTTCCTGGCGAGGTGGGAGATGGCCGAGCGGAAGGTGAAGGAACACAAGGTGGACCTTCCAAGCGTCTACCGAGGTTTCCTGCTGATCAATGCTCTGGGATTGTCGGAAGGAGACATAAAGGCCCTGCTGAACTACACGCACGGGTCGATCGAGCCGGCGGAGATCCGGACTTGGTTGCGGAAGCATGAGACCAAGCTCCAGGCCAACCAGCTCGGAGCGGAACACCAGGGTGCCAAGACTAGGGCGACTACGGCGGCTGGGGCTGCCAGTGGAGCCCACCTCGTGGAGACCGCGAACGGCGGCGAGGTTCCTGGGGAGACGGAAGAGGTCGAGGAAATGGAGGCCTTCCTTGCTGACCTCGTGGAGTCGGACGCGGAGAACTACGAGGACGACATAGGGACCCTTGAGGAAGCCGAGACGGCTGAGATTTTGTCCGTGATGCTGAAGGAGCGGAAGAAGAAGACGTTCGTGCAGTCCAACCAGCTGAAGAAGGAGAAGGAGCTCTCGCGGGGATACGGCCAGCGCGGCCAATCCTCCGCCTCTGGACCAGTGCGACCGGGAGTATATCGCCTCAGCATCTCCGAGCTCAAGAAAAGAACAAGATGCAAGGGCTGCGGCAAGATCGGACACTGGAAAAGGGAGTGTCCAGACAACCCGGCGAATGAGAAGGCGGCCCACTTTCTCGAAGTTGAGATCCAAGATGAGGACGATGCCCTCTTCTGCCACCACCTGGAGCTGATCGAGAACCCGGAAAATGACGGAGGCAGAGTTTTTGAGCATGAGCCAAACGGCTACGGTAGCGAGATGTCAGGACGACAGTTAGAGCCGAGCCAGGATTACACTGTCCCCAGGGTTTTTGATGTGATGTTCAGCGAGTTGGATGTTGCTGATGAAGCCTGTGCTACTATTGACACCGGATGTCAGAGAACCGCAGTCGGAATCGAAACCCTCCGAAGCATGCAGAAACACTGGCCGAAGGACCTTAAATGGTTCAAACAAACCGAAATCAATCGCTTTCGATCGGTTCATGGAATTTCGCAAACAAGTTACAACGCCATCGTCCCATGCAGCTTAGGCAAGAAAGGTTGCTACTTGAAACCTGCGGTGTTCGAAGGCGAACACAGCAAGCATGCACCGTTTCTTGTGTCGTTGAAATTCCTGCGTCATTGCAAAGCGGTTCTGCACCTTGATGAAGAACAACCATATGTGTACTTAAAGCGTACTCAGGCCCGAATTCCCCTGCTATTCGGGCCATCAGGGGCGTTGCGCATCCCGTTGAATGCTTTTAATAGCGACATGATCAGTCACCTGTGCCAGGCAGCCTCTAGTTTACAGGACAAGCGAGCAAGCGAGTTCGAGGTTCTTTCTCTTCACGAAGAAGCCCTTCGCGCTCAAGCACCTCAACCCGCGCCTGATCCCCTGCCTCTGCGACACCGCGACGATGGACGGCACCAGCGGCAAGCGAGCCCGTGCCGAACCGGTCCCGACGCCGCCGATGTGGGCCCGCATGTGGGGCAACCTGGTGGTGAAGATCTTGGTTTTGGTGCGGCCGGTACTCCAGCTACTCCAGAATCTGTGCCGCCCAGGACCCATGGAAGCGGTCCGCGTCCTCCGGCGGAACTGGGAGGAGATCCCTTTGAGCTGTCTCAACGAGGTCCACGAGGAACTGGGCACAGTGCTCAAGAACAGACGGCGCGAGCGGGGAACACCTCCGAGTCCGAGCCCGGCGAGGTCAGCTATGTCGAGCCCAACAAGCCTGGGAAGCATGATCAGCTACGGGACTCCGGCAAGCCCGTCCAGCCGGCCACGTGGACCACCACCACCGATGCCGGTAAATCACCCATCGAATCCATCGAACCGGGTGAGTCGGGCCAGGAGCCGCTGCACCAGCGACTCCGAGACAACCAGTGCCGAGACGGCGAGCATGGCTGGCTACGAGATGGTCGAGCCGCCCATGGAAGTGATCAACGAGCGCCTGGTCGACAAGGCCCTCCAGGACCGGGTCCTCTCCAACGGGGCACAGCTCATCTTCAAGGACTTGCCGATGTGCCACTGCAATCGGGTGGCAGGCGTGGAAGTGACCCTCAAGACGGGCCCCAACTACCAGAAGGTGTTCTACCGGTGCTACAACCCACCGACAAAGGAGCAGTGCCGATTCTTCGCGTGGGCCAACGAACAGCCACTGAGAGACGAGCAACACGGACTTTTGCGACTACAAGTCCAGCAGGGAGGCAAATCGTCACCCCGGGAACTCCTGTGCCAGCTCATTCAGGCCAAGTGCGAGCACAACTTCGGGCTGGTCAACACGGGCACGAACCAGCACTACATCCTCAAGCGGTGCCGCATGTGCAACAAGATGATCGAGCGCTACCGGCGGCCTCCCACACAGAATCCCATCCGCGAGGAACCTGCCAGCAGGAGCGATGCGGAGTACGAGGCCTGGATGGAAGACCGACGCCAGCGGTACTGAGCGAGAGCGAGGACAATGGATTTTTGAACAAAGCTGAAGATAGCGGTCAGCCTTTGTGTCGCCGGATCCGACGACGAATTAAGGAGGCACTCCAGAAGGCCGAACGGAAATGGCACAATCTGTTCAGCCTGCTTAATCTTCCTGCAATATCAGGGTGCCCCAGCAGCAGGACCGCAGAGAACAGCTTGTATCGTGCAATTACCCGAAAATCCGCAAAAGCAGTGCAAGACTTGACCGGCCTGAGCTATCATGAGTGTCAGCATCTAGTTGGTCAAGAGCCTGAGCCCAATTCTCTCCGAACTGCAAGTGCTGCATGGGTGAGTGTCAGGTCATTTCATGAGTGTTCTGAGCAGGTCTGTACGGAAGTTGAGCGCTGTAGGCCTGACATGTTGATTATAGTGGCGGAACAGCCAGTTGATGAAGCCTCATTGTCTGAAGCTCTTCGCAGACGTTGTCAGCAGCATGACGTGACCGCAGTTCTTTTGTTTCCTGGAGCCTCTTCTGAGGCCGGGGACTCCAATTCGAAGGACCGACACTTTCAGTGGTCCACCACAAGCGATAGGTTCAGAAAAGCCCTCTCCGAGACCTGCCCCGATGGGATGATCCGGCGGTCGATGGCGCATCGACTGGTTGGCGCAGCTGCGGCACTGCTGTATGCCACGACAGCGAACCAGATCTACCAGTACTACCTCTGGGAACCAGACCGATCGCACGAGTTGAGGTGCGACTACCTGAACCAACTGTTTCAGGAGAAGTACCCCAGTCACGAGGTACCTCGCGGGAATCTCAAGGAGATCTACGCCAACGATGACGAACCTATGGAACCAGTGCGACCTCCCGGAGAAGAACCAGATCAAGGACCAGAAGGGGGTAGAGCAGAACCAGCACAAGCCAACGGAGAAGGACCAGATCAAGAACCAGAAGGGGGTAGACCAGAACCAGCACAAGCCGACGGAGAAGGACCAGATCAAGAACCAGAAGGGGGTCCCGCAGAAGAACATGATCTACCAGGCTCACGTCCCAGGACCCTAAAACAGTTGGTACGGCGAGCTCACGAAGGACTAGGTCATCCGAACACCGACCGGTTCCTCAGGATCCTCAAGAGTGCCAAGGCAAGCGCCGAGGTGATCGAGATCGCCAGAAGCTTGAAGTGCAGTGTCTGTGAGAGGTTTGCCCAGACAAGGCCTCAACGAAGGGCCGCACCCCCGAGGGAGTACGGGCTGAACGAGGTGGTTGGGCTAGACACTCTATGGCTTCCCAGTATACATGGTGGCAAGACCCTGGCCCTCAATGTGATCGATTGGTCCTCCCATTTTCAGATGGTGATACCGGTGAAGACGGCGAATCCCGAGGCCACATGGGTAGCCTTCCAGCAATGGCTGCGGTTGTTTGGCCCACCACGCCAGGTCTACGTGGACCAGGGGCCGGAGTTCAAGGGGTCCTTCAAGACCCGAGTCAGTCGGGAGGGGATTCACATGGAACCGAGCAGCCTCGAATCACCGTTCCAGAGAGGAGTCACGGAGCGGCACGGGAAGACCTTCAAGGTGATGCTCTCAAAGGCCATGGCCGAGTACGCGTGCGACAACAAGAAGGACTGGCAAGCTCTAGTAGACCAGGTAATGATGATGAAGAACCGCCTGGCGAATCGGGGAGGGTACTCCCCAATCCAACGAGTATTCGGATATTATCCACGTCTACCAGGAGGACTTCTTAGCAGCGAAAGTGAGGATCATGAAGCAAGGAGACCAACTCATTTGGGAGACAAGGCCCTCGAGGATGCCATGAACATGCGGAAAGCGGCAGCCAAGGCCTTCTTCGAGACTGACTGCGACCAGGCCCTCCGGAACGCCCTTAGCGGAGGACCCCGACCACAGGCCGAATACCACGTCGGCCACATGGTCTACTTCTACCGGGTTGGGCACTCAAAGAAGGGGAGGAAACTGCCAGACCTATGGTGTGGTCCGGCCCGAGTCGTGTTACTCGACATGCCTGGCACCCTATGGCTGAGCTATCAAGGAGGCGTGGTCAAGGCTTCGCCCGAGCGAGTCCGGCCGGCCAGCCCAGAGGAGCTGCAGACGATTTCCGGATGGCTGGAAGGGCTTACCAAGGCCAAGGAGGAGTTCGAGAAGGACCCGAAGCGTGGTTACCTAGACCTCAGTCAGGAGCCCCTTCCCGAGTTCAATGAGCCAGCCGAGAACCTGACCGAGACGGAGGAGACGAATGAACCTGCCGAGGAGCCACCAGTACCTTTACGACGAGTCCGAGCCAAGACAAGCCTCGCCGAGAGAATCTCAGTACCAGTTCGAGACCTACCAGAACTTCGCCCCGAGCCGGGAGAACCGTCGGAAGAACTACCTGAAGCCAGCCGGAGCTCATGGGAACCCGTTCCACGGGTTCGACTTCGCGAGGAGGAAGACCAAGGTGACGATGATGTTGCCGGGCCGCCGGCAAAGCGGTCACGTGTGGAACTCATGGAGCTCTACTACGCGAAGTTGGAGACGCTTATGAAGACGAGACAACGGAAGGAAGTCCGGCTGAAGGACCTCAACCAGCATGACCTGGACTGCTTCCTCCGAGCCGCGGAAAAGGAAATCCGCAACAACCTCGAGACCCAGGCCTACGAGATCCTCAGCCCAGAGGAAAGCGATCGGGTTCGGCAAGAGAAACCCGAGCGGATCATGGACTCACGCTTCGTCCGGACGGCAAAGCCCCTGGAGGAGTGTGACCTGGACAAGGCCAGGGCAGAAGGACTCTTTCTTGAAGGAGAACATGGAGGAGCATGCAAGGCCAAGGTCAGGCACGTGATGAAGGGTTTCTCAGAGAATGGAGCAGAGGAGCTGGACGCCGCAACACCTCAAGTGACCCGTGACGGGGTCGTGGCGACTACCCAGATCATTGTCAGCAAGGGTTGGCAACTGGGCTTTCTAGACTTCACGCAGGCATTCCACTCTGGGGATCCAATTAGCCGGGAACTATACGCAGAGCAACCTCCAGAAGGAATGCCAGGACTTCAGCGAGGCCAACTACTACGCCTAAAGAAGACTTGTTACGGTCTTCTGGACGGCCCGATGGCCTGGTTTCAACACCTCCGGCGGGTTCTCACCACCGAGTTGGGATACACGCAGAGCGTCGTGGACCCGTGCATCTATTACTTGCACAAGTCCACCGATCGTGGATGGGACAGCCTCGAAGGCATCATTTCCGTTGCCACGGACGACATGCTGCACGGAGGAAACGCAACACACCAGAAGAAGATGGAGTACCTGAACAAGACGTACAAGCTGGGGAAGTTCCAGTATGGCGAAGGACGCTTCACTGGGAAGAACTTCAAACCACTACCCTGCGGAGGCGTTCTTATTGAGCAGGCTCACTACGTTCGCGAGAAGATCGAGGCCATCCCGATTCTACGAGCTCGAAAAAGCCAAAGATACTCCCTCTGCACCGAGAAGGAGATCAGCGACTTACGGTCTTTGGTGGGCGGACTAGCCTGGCTGGCTAAGGAGACAAGACCAGACCTATGCGGTCGGGTTTGCTTACTCCAGCAAGCCTTTCCCCGTCCTCGTGTGAGGGACCTCATTCAGGCGAACCAGCTCGCAGCGGAGGCCATCAAGTACCAGGAGGGCATCAAGGTTTCCAAGATACCTCTGGAACGGCTTCGGATAAGTACGGTGACAGACGCATCGTGGGGCAATGCTACGGACCAGGCACCTGGAAAAGGCCCAGATTACTGGGTTGAGACTCAGGACCAATGGATTCGGTATCATGTACGTCCACGACGAACCCTATTCCACCCGGGGATGACAGATGACGGCCCGGATCTACATCATCTCGATGGACGAAGAGTCACCTACTACCAGGAGAACCAGGAGGCCAAGGAGCTCAACGACGAATGGACTCATCCGAATCGGATGAAGGTCCTGGAGACCGGCCCTTGGGTCGGAAGAACAGTCTTCTACAAGGGGGCCACCGGGGAGGCCAAGATTCATGAAGGGTTTCTTCAGAACCGACGCCTGAGCAGCCAAGGCGGCCACATCATTCTCTACCACGATCAAGATCTCCAGTACGAGCCGTGGGCGAAAGTCACCGTGGCCAGCTGGAAAAGCTACAAGTTGAAGCGGAAAGTGGTCAACACCCTGGCAGCGGAGTGCCAGGCACTGGTGTCCGGCGTGGGCAACCTACAGTGGCACCGCTTCCTCTTCACAGAGGCTCAGAATGACCCGATCAAGGACCGGGCTTGGGAACAGAAGCTTCACAAGATCCCTTTTATGGCAGTGACCGATTCTAAATCTCTTTATGATACTTTGTCCAAGCAGACATGTCCTTTCAGCCAAGTTGATGACAAACGAACTGCTATTGATGTTTCTATTCTGAAACACGATCTCGAGGGTGCTGGCACCGTCCGTTGGGTTGATGGTCGAAACATGATTTCCGACAATCTGACGAAGAACGCCGGTGGCAATTACCTTCGGTTTGTGATGTCTCGGGGACAGTGGACTCTAAACGAGCAAGGATATACCGATCTGCAAAAGCATCGGTCTAACACGGACCAAGAATGCTTCTTTATTTGTCCACTGCTGTGGGGAGACGGTTTTGCTCAAAAGAAGTTTGGACCGGTGTGATTCGCTGTGTTCGTACTTGAGCAAAACCGACAACACTACCTCTCAAGGGGTCCGCTAGCCGATCTGCACTTAGATGATCGCCGATGCTGGGGAAAAAGCATCGCAGCGAACAATCAAGTGCCCGGGATCTGCTCTTGGTGCTCTTAGCCGTTTACAAAGGGTTTGGGGTTTACGGGGTTTAGGGGTTCAGGGGTTCGGGTTCAGGGTTTAATTCAGGGGTTTGCGGTTTAAGGTGTTTGGTTTTAGGGTTTAGGGTTAGGGTTGCAAACCCCAAAAAGTTGGAAACCGGATTAAGGTCAAATAGTGCTGGGATTTATTTGTGCTGTAGCCTAAACCCTAAACCCCCCAAGACCCTATTCTAACGATTCAGGCCCCTACATTAATAGGCTTTCGGGATGTTTAGTGGGCTGTGTAGGGTTTAGGGATGTTTAGGGTACGGTTTAAGGAGTTTAAGGATGCTCAGGGTTTAGGGATGTTAGGTTTCAGGGATGTTTAGGGTTTACGGGTGTTTAGGGCTTAGGGTTTAGAGTGTAGGGTTAAGAGATGTTGGGGTGTAGGCCTTTACTGTGTAGAGCTTTGGGTTTAGGGTTTCCCTGAAAGCTCCCCTTTAATCAGGTGTCAAGGCTCTCTGGGAGAGTGCGCTAAGGGTTTCTCTTTGGGCATCAGGGTGTAGAGTACCCGGTGGTCCTGTCTTAGAGGCTAAACCCTAAACCCTAAACCCTGAACCCTAAACCCTAATCAGGATGAGCCGGATCAGTTCAGGCACCTTCTTTCAAGGGCTCTTATCCCTCCACCCTTAACCCCCTGGGTCTGCTTCTAAAACTCTACTACGACCACGTACCTTTCTTATAAACCCCTAAAGCCCTAAACCCTAAACCCCTAACCCCTAAATCCTAAACCCTAAAACGCTAAAACCCTAAACCTTAAACCCTAAACCCTAAAACCCTAAAACCTAAACCCTATAAAGGCTCCCATATCACGCAACGTAATCCCTATAGATCCCTCGAGGTTCAGGAGCTGGGTTCTATGGGCTGAGAGTCTAGTCTTTAGGGTTTAGGCTGTAGGGTTTAGGGTTTAGGGTTCAGGTGTTACTTTCATTCTCCTGCCACGGCGTTGGGTCTTGGATGAGAAAACCCACCCCGAAGCTTACTCCCCCAAGCTCTAAACCCAGGCGGACCTCCCGGCAACCCCAAACCCTAAAGCCCAAAGCCACCCGTGAAGCCCTAAACCCTAAACCCCAAACCCTACACCCTAAACCCTAAACCCTAAAGCCAGCCACCCGGAAGCCCTAAACCCTAAACCCTAAACCCTAAACCCTAAACCCTAAACCCTAAACCCTAAACCCTAAACCCTAAACCCTAAACCCTAAACCCTAAAGCCAGCCACCCGGAAGCCCTACACTTTCACAAACGCGGAGCCTCAAGCGGAAAGCCCACCGCGCTGGAAGGAGTCCGACCCGCAGGCGATGACCCTCTCGGAGGACTGTCTGGTGCTTGGTAGGGAATGGGGGAATGGATCCCTATGATAGTCCCTCAAGGTCCCTTATAGTAGTCCCTTCAACCCATTCCCCCATTCCCTACTAAGCACCAGACAGAGGAGTGGGGTAGGGTTTAGGGTTTAGGGTTTAGGGTTAGAGTTTAGGGTTTAGGGTTTAGCTTGGGCTGATAGGGTTCTTTCTTCAAGGGGCTAAAGGAGGGACCCTTAAAGCCTTCCGGCTATATAGGGGCTCTATGAGACTATATAAGGGGTATATAAGGATTATGTAGAGTATTTGGATTAGGGGTCCCTTCTAGGGGTCCCTCCTATTGTCCCTTAATGGGATGGAAACTCGCAGGTGAAGCCTAAGGCCCTGAATCGTGAATCCTTGAAACTTACAGCCCAAACCCTAAATCATAAAAACCCGTAAACCTGAAAACCCTACACCTGTGCACAGCCTGCGTTGCACCTTCCCAGCCTTACATCTTCAAATTCGAAGGTCCGAAACTGCTGAGCCAAGCCCTCAAGCCATAGTCCTGAGACTCCAAACTCTCAAGCCTACACCCGGAGGTGCCAAGTCCGAAACCCTACATCCTACACCTTGAACCTCTAAATCCCACATCGTAAGGGGTAGTTTTGTAATTCTGTCCCCAACGTAATACGACACCCTTATAAAGAGGACCCTAAAAGGGACCCTAGTCTAGAGAACCACCCATGGCCGGATTCATGAGTAATCCACTAAATCCTAACCCCTGAACCGTTCATGTCGTCCTTAAGGTAGTAATCTCGGGAGGAGCAGCTGAAGGCAGCCTTTGGCCGCTTAGCCAATGGCAAGGACCGGGTAACCCGGCCAGGAATTCGTGGGAGGATCGAGGGTGTGGGGTTTTAGGGTTTGGAGTTTAGGGTTTAGGGTTAAGGGTTTAGGGTTAAGGGTTTAGGGATTAGAGTTTAGGGTTTAGGGTTAAGGGACCAGGGTCTGGGGTTTAGGGATTAGGGTTTGGGGTTTAGGGCTTTGGGATTAAGGTTTGGGGTTTAGGGATTAGGGTTGAGGGTTTAGGGATTAGAGTTTAGGGCTTAGGGTTTAGGGATTAGAGTTTAGGGTTGAGAGTTGAGGGCTTGGGACCAGGGTTTAGTTTCCTCGACCCCAAGAACAGCTTAGGGTTCAGGGTTTTTAGGGTCCAGGGTTTTAGCAGACGCAGCACACTCGAAAGCCGTTGAAGCCCTCAACCCGCAGACTCTACGCAAATGGCGACGGCTCAAGTGGCAGATGCGGTGATGCCGAAAGGTGGTGCGCTTGATGACCCCCTCTGTTTTCTGTTAAGTGTCAGTATTCACTTGGTGTTCTTCTGGTTGGCTCTTAGGACTTTAACTTTTTAGGTTTCTATATGAACCATAATAAGGAGACTAAAAGTTTAACTTTTTGGAGGGGTTCAGAAGTCAGCCAAGTTCAAGTCAAAATTAAACTCAAACTAGTCCGAGGCTTTGTCTGCAAGGTTTGTACAGGTGGAATATCTGAGAAGATCGACCCAGACCCTCGCTGAGAGCACGAAACCCTAAACTTCAAGTCCCTTAGGGTTTAGGGTTTAACCCTCAATAATTACAAAACCTTAAGGCCCTAAACCTTAAACCCCAAACCCTAAACCCAAAGCCCTAAACCCCAACACGGGACCCAAGCTCTGCAGGAAGATGGCGTCGACGAGACGCGCTTCCTCGACGAGTTCCGGGAACGATCCTGGGATCTCTTTATTTGGCTCTTAAGAACGGTATAGGGATTAGGGTTTAGGGTTTTTAGGGCTTAGGGAATAAGAATTTAGGGTGAAGGGTTTAGGGTTTTAGAGCTTAGGGTTTAGAGATTAGGGTTTGGGATTGAAGGGTTTGGGGTTCAGGTTGGCGATAAGTGTAAGATCATCAGGAGCCTCAGCCAAGGATACCTCTGCAGCGCGCCCGTGACGATGACTGACGGTCTGGCCACTCGCCGTGGCTTTCGTTGTTTTGTTTATATGGTGTAGGGTTTGGGATGTGTGTTTTGCCTTGTTGTTTAAGGTTAATGGGGTGTCGGTTAGGGATTGAATTAGAGCTCGGCCTTCGTGTCTTTATCAAATACGCAGGGGAACGAAGTAAACAAGACCCTCGGCAGACGTTTGTTTTTTTTGTTAAGCCCTTTGCTTTAACAGAGCAGAGTTTGGGGGTTCGGGGTGATGGGTTTTAGGGTTTCCCGGCTGTAGGCTCGGATAGTAAGGTTGGAGTGTTCAGACGGGTACACCCTAAGGCCCAAAACCCGACACTCTACAGCCAAAACGCAAAGGCCAAAAGCACTTCTCAAGCCCATAAACCCTAAACCCTAAACCCAGGTCAACCCTAAAACCCTAAACCCTAAACCCAGGTCAACCCGTAAACCCTAAACCCTAAACCCAGGTCATCAAAGGAGGCAAGACCATCCGAAAAGTGGATGTCAACGAAGTCCTAGAACAGCTGGAGGAGCCCACCCAGGACGACTGGGTCTCCAGCGGCTTGAGGGTTTAGGGGTTTAGAGGTTTAAGGTGCAGGGTTTAGGGTTTAGGGGTTTAGGGTTTAGGGAGAGATCTTGAATGGAATTGACGAGAGCAGTATCTTGTTTTTTCATGCTGGCAACTGACAGCATTGCACCCTAAACCCCTCAAACCGCTAACCCCTAAACCCTGAACTCTAAACGCTAAAACCCCTAAACCCTAAACCCCCTAAACCCCCTCAACCCCCTGAACCCCCTAAACCCCCTAAACCCTAAACCCTAATAAACCCTACGCCCTGTCTCTACGGACAGGGACCCTGAAGCCTAGAAGTCCAAGATCCTGATTGAAGCCTTGTAAGATATAAGCCTAAATAGGGTTTAGGGTTTAGAGCTTAGGTTTTAGGGTTCAGGGTTTAGGGTTGTTTAGAGTTTAGGTTTTAGTTTTTAGGGGGTTTAGGGGTTTAGGGGGTTTAGGGTAAGATAGAAGCCTAAATAGGGTTTAGGGGTGCTTTAGGGGTTCCTTATTATAATTATAGTATAATACACCCCAAAAATCCTGTAGAGGTCAAGAGCTCGAACCTCGAAGTTGGGTAATGTAGGGGGCCTAAATAATCAACAATGGTATTTTGGTGGCGTGCCTTATTCTAGTTATAGTATCATGTACCTAAAGAGCTCGAACTTAGCAGAAGCATTTGTAGAGACTGGTGGCGGCTGTAGTTGCAGGAGGCGGAGGAGGAGCATCAGCAGCAGCATCAGCAGCAGCAGCAGCAGTAGCAGCAGTAGCGGCAGACATGGAGACTAGCCAATGTGCAGGAGCAACAGCAGCAGCAACCCTAAACCCT
>CAJNDV010031179.1:13116-40694 GCA_905221635.1 Symbiodinium sp. CCMP2456 | reverse complement strand
ACAAAAAAAGTGGGTTTTGGGTTCTTAAGGTACACCCTAAACCACTTCGATCCCAGACCCAGGACCTTCCAACCCATTCTGAACCCAAAAACCCTAAACCCTAAACCCTAAACCCTAAACCCTAAAAGACAGGTCGCCTCGGTTTCGGCCAGCAGCTCCCTCAGGGATGCCCTGCGAGACACCCTCCGCGAGCTGGCTGGCGGCAGTGAGCAGCGCCAGGAGGACCCCGGGGACCCTAAACGCGAAGCCTTCAACCCTCAAGCTCCGGACCGGAAGCCTCAAACCCTAAAGCCCTAAATCCTTAATCTGAACTCTGAACTCTAAAGCCCCAAACCCTCAACCTGTAAGCAATCAAGCCCAGAACCTTGAGGTTTAGGGCTTCCAAAGATTAGTCATTGCTTCTGCTTGTCCTGTGCAACGGGCTTTGTCGTTCAATCTATCGCCGTCGGTGTTGGCGATTCATGTCTTTTGGTGTTTGTATAGCAAGAGTACCCGGCATACTCCTCACACTGGCAATTGCGCCATAAAGGCTTGAATACGCACCGGTACCATTCCTCACATTCCTAAGTACTATACTTACAAATTATCATCCGTAGAATGATTATTTAGGCCGTAATCATGATGGCCATTCATGGTGGTAGTGCTTCTTCAAGTCCGACGATAACCCTAAACCCTAAACCCTAACCCCTAAACCCTAAACAATAAAACCCTAAACCCTAAACCCTAAACCGTCAACCCTAAACCCTAAACCCTGAACCGATCGCCTGGCCAGTCTGGTCAGAGCCCCAGGCATGATTGACACCATTGGCACCTCTGGTGATGACCGCGATGCTGTGGTACGGTTGATGATATATCCTGCGCTATAGGGTTTAGGGTTTAGGGTTTAGGGTTTACGGCTTAGGGTTTAGGGTTTAGGGTTTAGGGTATCCTGCATCACCCATAATAAGGAATATACCATAATTCCCAGAGTTAAGGGTCCTTAAGGTAATGCAGGGTTTATATCATCAACGGTAGTCTAGGGGCTTGAGTACTTACGATACTATTTTGGGCTTCCTTATTATACTTGTCATATGATCCAATATGATATACTGTAATCTATTCAAGCCTCATCTAGATCTAATCTAAACTAATATGATAGAACCCAATATGATCTAGTCTAATCTAAGAATCTACTGGAATCTAACACAAGACCATATAATCGAATCAAACATATTCTAATATGATACGGTTTAATGCAGTACAATATAATAGCATATGATCTAATATAACATTATATAACACAATCTAATATAACATACTCTAATCTAATTTACTCTAAGTAAAATATATGATATAGATATATTATAATGTACTGTACTAGGGGCCCAAGTCATTACCAATGCTATTTTTGGGGTTCTTCATTTAAAAGTATAATATAAATGGAAGCCTAAGCAATAATTATCAATACTATTGTTATAATACTAGTACAATATACCCCGACACCCAATTCAAACTCATTAGCTTCAGACCTGTCTGCATGGTACTGACACTGGCATTGCTTTGCCAGCCCTTAGATGATCGCTGAAGTCTGACATGGTGGTGGTCATGATAGTCGTGATGAAGGTAAGGATGGCAGGTATGGCGTTTGCTAGTTGATATAGGGGCCTTAATAATGAGAATAGGGGTTTTCGGGCCCATTATACTAAAATTACAACAAGGAACCCCAAAATAGTATAGGTAGTTATCTAGGCTCCTATAGTAGCTGCTGCTACTGCCACCGCTGCTGCTGCTGCTGCTGCTGCTGCTGCTGCTGCTGCTGCTGCTGCTGCTGCTGCTCCTGACAGTCATGCGTGACAGCCACTGCTTGCGTGATTACTCCATAAACTCCTTCAACTACACAAACGAAAACCAGGGGTTTAGGGTTTAGGGTTGAGGGAAAATCCTAGCTTCCAAGACTCTGATGAATCACTAAACGTCAGGAAACCCTCCAAGTGCCAGTGGCTGCCAGAGTCCTCAAGACCCTGCAAGCCTACGACTAGCAGAGCTGGAAGGCCTTGGCCACAAAGGGATTCGCCTTGCGCTGCACCTGCTGCAAGCGTTCAGCATCGTACAGAGCTTACATGTCGAATTCTTTCGAAGCCCCCTAAACCCTAAACCCTAAAACACTAGACCCTAGACCCTAAACCATAAACCCTAAACCCTAGACCCTAAACTTTGAACCATGGACCCTGAACCATGGCAAATGCTGTAGTGCCCTCAATTTCAAGCGTTGTGTCTTTGAGGCCGGCAAATGCTGTAGTGCCCTCAATTTCAAGCGTTGTGTCTTTGAGGCCGAAGTGGTTTAGGGATCAGGGGTTGAGGGTTTAGGGCTTAGGGTTTAAGGTTTAGGGCGTAGGGTTTAGGGCTTAGGGGTTTAATATGGAGGCCTTGACGATTAGAATGGGGTTCGCTTTAAAGGTTCGATAAGGGCTCCTATAAGGGTGAAAATCATGGACGGCGCTCTGCAGCCGACCAAGCCTGGAGAGATTGACAGGGGGTTTAATCGGGTATAATTGTTCTATACGCATTTGTAGAGTTCTAGTTCTATATGGTTTGGTAGGCTCTGTTTTTCAATAAGTGACCGGGTTAAAAAATTTGCTACGGTTGTTGTAGGTTTTGTAAGAGGTTTTGTGTTTCATACAGGTTTGATACAGCGTTCTTCTGCAATGTTGTAGAAGATTTATTGCATTTATCGGGCTGTTTGGCGGTACGTGTTAGACTAGAAGACTGGCATGATAGAAGGACCAAGTTCAGAAAGAACGCACGTGATGCGCATGGGGGAACTAAAGAAAAGCACAGTAACGAAGAGACTCCGGTGCACACGCCATTGCCGTGCAAGACAAACTGATGAGCTAGTCTGGCAGTGTCTTTAAATGTGCTTGTTGTAACTTCACATTTTTTCCTCCAGGCGCCACAGAAAAGTTGGCGTCAGGCGGCGAACAGTCTGCAAAAGCAGCTCAAGCAAGCCCCGAGCTGCAGCCATAGACAATCATCGAGAGCCAGCGGAATCAAACACTTCCATCAGCCCTGGCTTCATAACTCACCACAAGTTGCCAAGCAGTCTTGAAGCCAGATTCACTTGTTCTTCGCACTATGACCCCGAAACACAAGTTGCGCGCATGCCCCCTGAAGTGTTGGTTGAGATCGTTGGTGACCTGTCGACATCCGCTGGGCATTGTGCACACCATAAGAAGAAGGAAAGGCAATATAAGAAAAATCGATACAAGGGCCGTTATGCCGGACACAGGCGGGTCAGGGTCGAAGAGGTTTTGGTCGCCCTTTCCTGACAGAAGCAGGCCGATGATCGAGACCACGAAGGCAGCAAGACAGAGAGCCATCGCGATGCCGCAGCATCTCTGAAGTCGAAAGCACCGGTCAACGATGTCTCCGAGTGCATCTATATCGCTTTGAGATAGGCCGGAAACTCTCCTCAAACCCTCCAATTGCTCTTTTGCCAGTGGTGAGATTGCTGAAAGTCTGAAAAAATCCAGGCCAACCTTCAACCTGCGATCCGGAGCCACAGGAGCAGCTTGAGCCGGACCCAGAGCCAAATTCTGCAGCTCCAGGTTCCGCACCACTCCCTCCACCTGCGCCTCAGACACGCCAGCCTGCAGCAAGGCCTCTCTCATGTGGACTTCTTCTCCGGCCATTGCACAGATGTCGAGCTTGGCAGCTGTGGGCTTCAGCTTGAGCCATCTCGGCTGATACCAGAACTTGGGAGATCATCCAGTGAATGCATTGGGGTTACAACTCCAACCTCAATAAAGTCCCATTGAAACGTGGGCACAGCCATCCACCAAACCCTGCCTCTCGCTCGACGGGTCTCATGGCAGGGTCCAAGACTCACTACGTCGACCCTAAACCCTAAACCCTAAACCCTAAACCCTAAACCCTAAACCCTAAACCCTAAAGTTTGCACGCAGAACCCAAAAGATGGCTTCTCTAAGGGCTCCAACGGGGCCAAAACTATCAAGAAATGTAGAAAAGCTACCGCAAGAATTGAAACAAATCTTATACTATAGCGATATGTGGGACGATAAGGGAACTGTTAATTCCTAACTGCTCCAATGCATAATCCAACCGCTATATTAGGAGAACGTCGCGGGATCAGGCTTTGCGCTTAGTGCTGCGTTTGGGCATCGGGTTTCTTGGGGGCTTTTGGGTTGGTGGCTGGAGACCTTCCAGATTCATTTGCGGGGCCTTCACAACTAGAAAAGATTTTTGGATATACCTTAACCTACCAAAACCTACTTTTTTGTAGGGTCCCTAAAAAAATCTATATTAGGGTTTATAATAAGAACCTACAAAAAAGTGGGGTTTGGTAGGCTAAGGTAGCATAGTACAGCATAGAGTAAGTACAGTATAAGTACCAGAAACATTCTGACGAAGAAGCTGTTGAGATTCTGAGAAGGCATCAGGATTTGAGGGCGTAGGGCTTAGGTTAGGGTTTAGGGTTTAGGGTTTAGGGTTTAGGGTTTAGGGCCTTAGGGGCTGGCGGTTGGGATGTGGCGCAGTGCAAGGCAGCTCTGCTGGACATCTCCATCCAAACCCTCATCTCCAACACTTTCAAGAACATTAAAGAACCTCAAGAACACAATCCCAAAGCTTCCAAATCCCAGCTCTGGAACAGCGCAGCCAAAACCCACAGCCCTCTTGCCTGGTCTGCCTTGAGCGGCTGCAGCTTGTCACTGCGGGCATTGTAGATCCTAGCAAGCATCAGTGTGAACAGGAGCTTACTATAGGGGCCTTAATGATTAGAATAGGGTTTTGGGGCACGTTATGCTATGAAATCATAAGGAGCCACCAAAATAATGTTGATAATTATTTTAGGCCCCTACATTACCTGCAAGCTCAGGATACTCCCAAACACATTGTGGCTTCTCTGCCCGAAGCGCTAAACCCTAAACCCTAAACCCTGAAAACCCTGAACCCTAAACCCTAAACCCCTAAATCCTAATCCGAAACCCAAACCCCTAACCTCTAAACCCAAAGTCCTAAAACCCCTAAGACCCGCGCCTAAAACCTAAACCCTAAACCCCTAACCCCAAACCCCTAAACCTCTAAACCCTGCACCCGGAAGCTCCAAGTGGAGCTTGCAGGGCTTGGGGGTAGGGAACCCTACCCCAGGGTTTCGCGCACATGATTGGGTTTAGGGTTAAGGGTTTACGGTTTAGGGCTTAGGGTTTAGGGGTATGGGTTTGCGGTTCAGGGTTTAGGGTTTAGGGTTTGGGGCTCAGGGTTTAGAGTTTACGTTTTCGGGCTTAGGGTTGCGGGTTTAGGGGGGCTTCACCTAAGCCTACAGAATCCGCCTCGCAAGCTGTCTATGTGACCGAGGGCGGGTCCGATGTCAAGGGTTTAGGGTTTAGAGTTTAGGGTTTAGGGTTTAGGGTTTAGGATGTAAATAATATTAAAGCTTCGCCCATTTGAGTACGGTACGGGCAAGCGCCGGATGTCAGCCGCATGTTTCAAGCAGGGCGTAGAATTGACTTCTCGCGAATCCCCAACCCCTCAAACCCAAACCATAAAGCCATAAACTCTAGACCCTAAATTACTAAACCCTAAACCCAAACCATAAACTCTAGGCCGTACCCCAAAGCACGTTCTTCCAAGCCGCTGGAGCAGAAGGCGAAGCTGTGGCAGGAAGGACAGCGCATTCAAGATCCTGAGGATCTCAGAGCTTCCTAGAAGCATTACCAGTATGAGATTTACTATAAGCATGGCTACACCCTAAACTCTAAACTCTAAACCCTAAACCCTCAAACCCTGAAGCCCTCAGACCACGGATCTAAAGCCGATAGCACAGCCCGTGTGGGGTTTGGGCTTGAGGGTCTAGGGATGTACATTTGGCGGTTTTGAATGGCTTTAGAAGTGTTTCAACGGGATTTAGAAGGGCTTCAAACATGCTCTCTATAAGGGCCCTAAACCCTAAACCCCTAAACTCAAAGAGCTTCGGGCGTATTGCTCTCCCGTTGAGAGTTTAGGACAGCAGGGTCACCGAGCCGAAGTTTGTAGTTAGATGCCTGAACAGTAAAATATCAGCGTGCTTCGGTGCTTCGGTTTAGGGTTTAGGGTTTAGGGTTTAGGGTTTAGGGTTTAGGGTTTAGGGTTTAGGGTTGAGGGTTTCGGGTTTGGGGTGGCTTTGCGTTTAGAGGGTGGGCATGTGCCCTAAACCCTAACCTATAACGCCCTGTTGGGAAAGACCACGACGCTTCAAATCAGCTGGGACCCCTGAAACCTAGGATCCCCGCTATGAAGAGTCAGTGGACCCTGTATGCTATAACGCTATGGCCGCTATGGCTGAGGAGCATCTCCAACTGCGGCCAAGCCACCCAACCGCCACGAAGCCAGCAGCCTGGAAGCATCCACAGGCGCTTCACGACTCCTACACCTTGAACCCGGAACCTCGCATTTCATTTCATTGCTCCTAAACCCTGAAACCAGGAACCGTCGCGTCCTCTATCTGTTTAACGCTGAAGCCCAACCAGAGACCTCAACCCTTCATGCGGAATACACCGTAAATCAAATTAAGGATCAGAGTCCGTGGGCAAATAATGGCGGGTCTCGGGCACTCGGGGCAAAGCTTTGAGCTCCTAGGCGAAACGTCGACAGGCGGTTCAGGGTTTGGTGGTTTAGGGTTTAAGGTTTAGGAGTTTGAAGTTTTTGGGGTGTTCCAGGGTTTAGGATTTTCAGGCTCAGGGTTTAAAATGTGCAATGCCAAATCTGACCGGACCTCGGCATCGTCAACGCCCAGGTCGATGGCCAAGCGGGGTGTGATCAGAAGCCTAAGGAGTCAGAGCCTAGTGCGTGGAGCTTAGGGTTTAGGCTTGGGGTTGAGAATTTGTGGGTTCGAGCTTAGGGTTTAGCAGTTCGTATATGGGTCTAGGCTTGGGGTTTGGGGCTTTGCGGGCAGTAGCAAACACGGTTGCAGATGCCTGAACTAAGGTTGTAGCTTTTTGCTGCCGTACGTGAAGAGATTGTTTCGAGGTGCCACGCCGGCAGCAATACCAAAAAGCTCAAGCCTACAACCAAGACCAAACAGCGCGAAGCCTGAACCCAACAGCCTGCAGAATATGCAGCGTCGTGCTTCCCTCGGCATTTGATGTTCGGCCCCTTAGCCCCAAAAGATCGCTGTGGTGATCGCTGAATTTGTCGCGATAAAAAAAAAACCCTCAGTCATCCTACCCTACACCCTAAACTCGCGGCACAGGCCGCCCACCTGCTGTGGGTGGGCGGCGCTTAAGCCCCTCGCAACCGATCGCGAAAGGCCGACCAACACCCCAGCCCACCTCTCCGCAACCACAGCCACGCCGTACCCGGTACCGGAGTTCTCCCCCGGGACCAGTACTGGTCCCTTACAAAAACATTACCCCAAACCCCAAGCCCTGAACTGCCCCCCTGCCCTGCCCTGCCCTGCTCAGCGCCACGTCATGCGTTTAGCCCTAAACCCTAAAAGGAATAGGTTGAGGTGGCTTGGCCGCATTGTACGGCGTGGGGTGGGAAAGAATAGACAGGCTTTCGCAGCTCATCGCCATGGTACAATGCACTCGACACAGCCTTGTCGCAAGATACTATCGCCTACGCGCTGTTCCACGGAAAAACCTAGAACCCTAAACCCTAAACCCTAAACCCTAAACACTACGACTTCGCGGCTTGAAGCCGAAGCGCCCCGCCAGTAGAGGGCCCACAGTTTCAGTGATCAGGTCAATCTGCGACATCACGGAGTTTGTACCTCTGACACAGCGGGTTAGGGTTTAGGGTTTAGGGTTTAGGGGTTAGGGGTTAGGGGTTAGGGTGTAGGGTTTGGGGTTTAGGGCCATCAAGGCTATGACGTCGAAATGATGACGGTGGTGATCCTCACAACGGTCATGATGCTGACGAGGACGATTGAGATCACGAGGTCGGTGAAGACGGTGGGACTGACGATGCTGAAGATGATGAAGATGATGAAGCTGATCATGATGATGGTGGAGATGATGAAGAGGATGGTGAAGACGAAGATGGCGATGAAGATGAAGATGAAGATGATGGTGATGGTGATGGTGATGGTGGTGACGATGATGATGATGATGATGACTATGCTTCTGGGCCCTGCATGGTTGCAGCAACTGCTACCGCTACTCAAACTACCTGCGCTGCAATATGCTAGTCCTCATGGAAACTCAGAGACTGTCAAGAAGCTGGCTCTCCGCAGCATAGGCATTCAGCTTCATCAGCGTGGCACGGAAAGAGTCCTGCACTGCATCGTGGGGTTCAGACTCAGCGTCCGGCATCCCTGCATGGACTTCGGCATTGATGGACCTCAACCCTCAAAAATCAGCGGGGCCTGCCACGCCGGATCTGTGCAATGGCTTGGATACAGATGGGCAGCGGTGTTGCCGAAGAATTCGAATCCCATGTCGATTTTGGACCTAGGGATACAGTTCTGTAGGATGTTGGGGCGTTGCCAATTGCACCGATAATGCTTCACGAAAGGTTCCGTGGGTGCTGTTGGAAGTGTGCCCAGTTCCGTTGTACTCCATCTGCGTCTGGCAACCCGACGACTGGATCTGCCTCACGCCCTACAGCTACTATAGGGGCCTGAACAATTACAATTGGGCTTGGGGCATGTTGCAGTATGGTCACCTACATTGGTACGTTTAAGGGGGCACTACTACTTGCCAGTACTACTACTACTACTACTACTACTACTACTACTGCTACTGCTACTACTACTACTACTACTACTACTACTACTACTACTACTACTACTACTACTATTCAGTTATGCAGACCCGGATCTTACCACAGTGATCCACAGTGACTCGCTGTGAAGGCCACCGATACCGAAGACCCTCGAACCCCTGCAGGGTCTTAATAACTAGAAGAAGGTTTTGGGGGTATCTTATTATAATATACTAGACCCCCAACCCGTATTCTAATTATTAAGGCCCCTATACTAACCCTTGTAGTAGCCGTTACAGTAACCCCCATAGTAAACTTCACAGAACCCTCTCAGGAGCCCTTCAAAGGAACCCCGCTAGCCCTTGTAGCAACCGATCCCTTTTCGGAATCCTTTCAAGGGACCCCAAAGCTCCACTCTAAACCCTATAAGCCCAAAACCCACAACCATTAGCCCTAAGCCCGAAGCTGAAAACCCTCAGCCCAAGGCCCTAAGCCCTGAACCCCGAAGCCCCAAGCCCTAAACCCAAAGCCCCTAAGCCCTAAACCCAAAGCCCTAAACCCAAAGCCCCTAAGCCCTAAACCCCATGCCCTAGAACCCTAAGCCCTGCTAAAGACTCCCCAGAAGCAGCCTTAAGAGACATGAACCCTTATATACCCCTTCTATAGTCTCACCAAGCCCCTATATAACCCCAAGGGTCCCTTAAAGGGTCCCTCCTTTACTCCCCAGAAGGCAGTCTCAGCCCTGGGCTTCAGCATATTCGGGGGCTGCCCTGAGCAGCCGGTCTGCATGCCAAAGCCCTGCAAGTTGGGGGTCTGTGTGGGAGATTTAGGGTTTAGGGTTTAGGGTTTATGGTTTGGGGTTTAGGGTTTAGGGTCTAGGGTTGTTTTTGTGGATTTCGGATTTGGTGCTTTTTGGCACTTTTGGAACCGGGGCTTTTTCGGGTTTAGTTTTGGGTGACAAAAAAAGCTTGGGGTTGGGGGTTGGGGATTTAGGAGCTTCGAACGAAAGCAAACTGCTTCTCACGGCTAAGCTATCCGCTGTCCCACCCAAGGCCCGCCTCAACTACTCTGGGGCCATTCATACATGGAGTAGGGTCATAGTAACTGTAAACTTCTAGACTACTCACGACAGCTTACGAGATCCCATCCCGAATTCAAGACACTGCTAAGAAGCCCTCAGCCACCCCTGACTGAGGGAGCCCTCCGGCCTCCATCGGAACGCTAGTCATGTCCTCGAAGTGCTTGGAGACCTTGGCTGCCGGCCCCTTCTTCGGGATTTTTAAGGTTTGACAAAAAGACGGCTGTGGGGGAGAGGAGGAGGCTTGGGCACTTTCCATGTGCAAAGGTCCTAGCGAGCTGTCCCATAGCACCTGGAAAAGCTGAACGTATGACGGAGACATGGTCGTCGTGAGCTCCTGACACACCTTTTGGTAGAAGCTACTAAGCTACTAGCACTAGCATTAGTACTGGACGTAGTAGTTAATCGTAGTTCGTTGCAGTGGTAGTGGTGGTTTGTTGGTTGTGGCCAGCAGTTGTAGCAGCAGTCGAACAAGCAGCATCAGCGAGAAGACGAGGACGACGGGGCGCAACATGCTCAGATCCCGTCCTGGGCCCTGTTGTATTCCGTATCACAACACTGGGGGATTGCGTAGACGGTACACAAAACACCAAGGAAGATCACATAAGAGGGTGCTAGCTGCCAGCATCAAGCTGGGACAAAGCAACACTGGTGCAAAGAGATCCCTCTCGCCCTACCTCACACCTCTAAGCCATGCACCACAGCACCTCAATTGCAGCTCCCTCTCCTCCTCCCTAATCATCACCACTGCAACCTCTGAACTGCCAGCGCGAAGTAGAAACCCCGAAACCCAAACCCGAAACCTTAAACCCGAAAAACTAAGCCTTAAACCCTGTACCTCACACCCTCGAAGGCCTTCAAATCCCTGATTTACTACCGGACTCTGGTAACCCTAAACACTGAACTCTCTCCTCCCGAAAAGAAACAATTCCGTGACGAGGGGCCAACTTCGGATCCCCGAAGCTGCCGGCCTGTGGCCCCAAGCCGAAATCGGCTTGTGGATTGAGTTTTGCATTGGGTCTAGTGGTCAGGGTTTAGGGTCTTGGGTTGAGTCTAGGGTTCAGCGTTGAGGGTGACATTGACTTTTGAATTTGATACGTCTTGCGCGATATTTCCGCTGGCTACCACATGTTCTTGATCTTCTGAGGCATTTCTGCCTGTCATTCCTTCTTGGTCTTGGTCCTTCCTCTGCCTCATGACCACCACACCACCACCTCCACCACCGCCACAAGGGATGACAGCGCTGGTGGTGGTGATGCTGGTGATGGCGAACAGGTTGGCAATGACGACGGTTAGTGTCGCCATTATTACTGGCGTCCACCGACCGCTCTGTGCGCCCCGGCCCCACTGCCCAGCTGTGAAGCTTGAGGCTTGCGAGTTGCAGAAATTTGGCTTTGCTTCGCACTCGCACCACTGGCGGCGGCCGGGTTTCCGCATCGCAGCTATCATCATCCTCATCCCCTGTTTCATTCTCGTCATAAGCGTCACCACTGTCATGGTTGTCGTCATCACTATCATCCCCGTCCTCGACACCATCTCCTCCGCCTCCTCCTTCTCTTCCTCCTCCTTCTCATCATCATGATCATTCTCCGCTTGCGAGTCTTCGCCAGCATGGTGACGTTCTTCGAAATCGAAGCGTCCAGGCCCAAGAGCCCATCAGAGCCCTCAGCTGCCTTGTAGCGGCCGGCCATGAGTCCCCCCTGTCGCACCAGAGCCTGGGCAGTTGCTTCGCTCAACCAACGGACCTAGGTTCTTGAGACTTTCCTGGAGAGCTCTGCATGGGAGCTTCGGGTTAAGGGTTTAGGGCTTCCTTTTGCTTGGGCAGTGACAGAGCTGTAGGTTCTTGCGTGAGCATTCATGCCAGCAGTTTCGCTGAAGTGGAACCTGAACCTCTACGCCCTGAACCGAACCTCGATCCGAAACCCCCCCAGCCTATAATCGTGAAGTGTAGGCCCCACACCAAGTCTCAAGAAAAACCAAAGCCCCAAGCTCCGTATCCTAAAGCCGACGACTCTGGGATGGAAATCGGCGATGCGCAGACCCCCCAGCCAAGACGCAGTTCCTGAACTCTTGGGGTTGAGTCCAAAGTCTCTAGACGGTCATGACATGTCATGGACAACCGTCGCCTACAGCACCAACCGAGCTCCTAGATTCCTGCAGCCGAAGCCAGGACTGAACTGTGCACCAACTTGAAGCCAGAGGCTGAACCCCAAGCCCAATACCAAACCCCCAGAGTTGCCACGGAGCCAAGTAGTACTCGGCTGGGTCCCCTCGGAGGCACCAGTCCATGCACTTGTCGTATGGGCCCTCGATTTCATAGGGCCCAAGCCTTGCAAGGCGGAGCTGCACTGCTACGGCCAGGCTACGGCTCCGCTGCTTAAGTGTGCTGAGGTAGATTCCAACTTTCATCAACCCTCTACCTCAAAAGGCGGAGAACTTAAAGTAAGGGAGTTTATTAATCACGGGGCAACTTCTCTATTACTGTACTCTGCTTACTAGATCCTGTTTATGAGGATGATCGCGACGATGCTGCTTCTGGAGGTGGTGGCGGCGGTGGTAGTGGCGGTGATATGGTGATGGCGATGGAGGTGGTGATGCGGGTGGCGCTGGTCATGGTGGTGACGACATCATAATGGTCATGGTTACGGTGATGGTGATGGTGCATCATGATGATGATGATGATGATGATGGTCCCAATGAAATTCCATCACTATTATCACGTCGTTGCGATCCCAATTGTTACTTGTGTTGCTACCATTACGACTTCTCGACGATCTTGTTGCGGTAACTGTTGTGGTTTACACTTATTGGGGAATGTCTTCCTCTCCTCCTTCGCGGCCGTCCTCCGCCAAGCTTATTCGACACCCGCTGCGGCTACGACTGAGCCTGGAAAAAAAACAGGCCCCGAACCCAAATCCTGAATCTTCCAGTTTGGCGGAGGTGCCTCTGCTTCGGGAGATCCCGGGTCTTCCCTTCGAAATCCAGGCGCCTCGGCATGGTCCGATCGCCCCCATGCATTCTCAAGCATGTTGGGCTTGGGACCCAGGACTCTTGTTGCAGGGCTCGTCGCTTCGGGACTCTGGGTCCATGGTGGCCGGGGTTGATGACTTGGGTCCTGTGGTATCCGGGCAACAGTGCCCGCAACATGCGCACCGGTGTGCTGAAGGCACACAGCTGATCCTGACAGTGTTCACCACTTCGCCCAACCTCTGATCCACCTGAAGACTATGCCATGCCCGCCCAAGCTGAGAGCGCCAAGCTGAGAGCGGTGCGAGGGATCATGGAACTTGACGGCCTCGCGGTTGCAAGAGTGCTTCGAGGTTTAGAGTTTAGAGGATTCCAAATACTCTCAAGCTACCACAGGGTGTCAGACACGCCCGAGCAAAGAAACACTTGGAGGCAGGCCGTGCTTCGAAGCCTAATCTTTTATAGGAGCCTGGTTTCAGGGCTCAGCAGATCTTCGTGGCCGGGACACTTACACCCTAAAACCCAAATTCGAAACATCCTTCTGGTAACCAATGCAAACCTGTATAATGATACTTGTAGTAATCACAAAACCCTAAGCCACAGACTACCGGTGCAGAACGAACTGGCAAGAACTGTTCGAAGGTTCCAGGAACCAGGAACCAGTAGCAGCCTCAGTGATGAGAATCCAGTTCGACGTCTCGTTGCTGATGTCACCAAAGTAGAACCTGCGGGGCTTTTTTGCAGGCTTACCACAGCGGTTGCCGTAATGGCTCTATAGGGGTTCTCCAACACAAACCTTGTGCTTGAAAGCAGGACTTAGGCTTGAGAACATGATTGCAGCGAAGTTCTTCTGAAGGAACGCGGCTGCCAAGGGCTGAACCGAAGCTTGACGGAAATCCAGATCAGCTCGGTGCCAGTGTTAAGGCAGCTTCCAAGTCCCCAGAATGATGAACCAGGTTGGCAACCTTTGGGTAACCATTATTGTAACCCTAAACCCTAAACCCTAAACCCTAAAACTCTCACCGGAATAAAAACACAGTAACCCTAAACCCAAAACCCTAATAGTCGAGCTCAAGCTATGAGTTGGGCTTGAGTGCCTTCACCATGACTTCACGACAATTCGACCCAGAGACTCGACTACTACAGAGGCTTTCATGATTTCCTACGCTACTTTCGGAGGTTCCCTATTATAATTAGAGTAGAATATATTCCAAAACCCTATTCAAACTATTAGGGGCCCCTAAACCCTAAACCCTTATTCCTTAAAGAATCCTTTAAGGAACCCTTAAAAGGACCCCCAAAATCCTATTCTAGTTACTAAGGCCCCTATATGATTACTGCCGAGACAAGCCTGGGGATCTTCACCGGCAGCTTCGCCTGCGAAGGCGCCCAGGGTTGGTTTGGGTGCTGGGCAGAGGATTAGGGTTTAGGGTTTAGGGTTTAGGGTCTCATGCAGGTTATGCTCAGTAGCGTTTAGGGCCGTTTAGGGTTTAGGGTGTTTGGTTTTTAGGGTTTAGGGGTTATGCTCAGTACTCCTAGGTGTCCGGTCGGATCGATCTTCAAAACTCGAGTATTGACTGTAGGTCTGATGCAACACTCCGTGACAGAGCAAGGTACGCACACGCATAGCAAATGATATGACCTGATATTGAATCGGTGCAAGCCACTCGCCCTACATCCCCAACCCCAGACCCTACCCCGCGACAGTGCAACGCAGAATTTGGCAGCCACCCAGGGGTTCAAACACAAACAAAAACAAACTACCACACAATCCTCTGCCCCCGCATCACAAGAACAAGCCAGAATCAGCCACTGCGAAACCAGTGCTCCAAAACCTACCAAACCTACATCTATATGCACAAAACGATCGGAGATCTCCATGCTCTAATCCCCTAGACTCTAAAACCCTATCCCTGAAACCCCACACTCTGCAAACCCTAAACGCTAATAAGCCCTGGAACCCTAGAAGCCCACAAAGCCCTCAAAGCCCCATCAAGCCCTTCAGAACCCTTCTAGCAACCCTTCTAGTGCCAGAAACCCCCTACGGTAGCCCTAAGCCCTACACGCTTCTAGTAGCAACCCTAGTAGTAGCTCTACCTCTAATGGTAAGCCTCGCATTTAAGACCCCACACCCTGGATGCCTCGAGCAGCCGAGACGTGTTGAGCTCGTAGAGCTCCATGGGCTGTTTGTTGACCTGACTCTGTAATAAGTAGATACAGAAAACGAAAAACGTTTGCTTTTTGGGGAGAGAGAGAGAGAATATGTGTGTGTGTGTGTGTGTGTGCGTATATATGTATGTGTTTACGTAATGTATGCATGCATGCATGCATGCATGCATGCATGCATGCATGCATGCATGCATGCAGGTAGGTAGGTAGGTAGGTAGGTATGTACGTAGGTATGTACGTAGGTATGTATGTATGTATGTATGTATGTATGTATGTATGTATGTATGTATGTATGTATAGAGTTCATACAGTTCATGTAGCTTATAATGACTTTATCATTTTATAGGTCATGTGGCTTATACAGTTTATACCGCTTGTACAGACAATACAGTAAACCCAACGATATAGAGTATCTGCAAGATATATACATACACACATGCATGCATGCATACACGGGTTATACACAGGCCTGTACGCGTGTATACGTATGTATATACATATCTATATATATATATATAAATCTAAGTGCATGTATAGATATATACACCTATACATATTCATAATTATGTAACTCTTTACCTGTACACACATGCATATATATATATACATATATATATATATATATATGTATATATATATATGTATATATATATATATACACACACACATATTATCTGCTGCATATACTTATACAGGTTGCAAATTCTCGACGCACGACAGAACTGACTACCCCCAAGGCTTGAAACGTTAAAGTCCTTACCTGCCAAGGCCCCCGACGGCCGCCCACCGCTCAAGACAAACAAGCTGACGAAGTATCTTCCGCTGATCTGGGTCCCGGTCCCGGTTAGGATGGACAGAAAAAGATCATTTTCATGTGGTCTATAAGGAAGCCCGAATCACCAAAAAGCACCATGCACCCCGATCCTAAAAACTAAGTCAGACATGTTAGCATCCTTCTTTTTCGGGCTGCTAGAAAGCCCAAACCACCAAAAAGCCCTAAACCCGAAGCCCTGAACCCAAGCATAACAACCAAGTGATATGTAGCCAGCCCACGGAGCTGCTCAGGCGATCCGACATCGTCTCCTTCTCCAGGAGGTGATAGGGAGTCGGCTTTCGGGCTTGGGCTCGAAAAGTTGGAGTTTAGGGTTTAAGGTTTAAGGCTTAGAGATAGGAGATTAGAGTAGGTTCTTAAAGAGCTAGGGTGCAGGGCTTTAGGAAATTTTGAGTCTAGGGTTTAGGGATGTCTCGGAGATTTGGAAGCCCTAAACCCTATACCCTAAACCCCCAACCCTGAACCCTACACCCTATACCCTAATACCCTAAACGCGAAACCCTAAACCCTATACCCTAAACCCGAAACCCGAAACCCCAAACCCCCGAATCCTCAATCCGAGGCTTCAGGGTTTCGGGTTTAGGGTTTAGGGATGAAGGAAGCCCGAGCTCGAGCCCAAAACCCTCAGACTGAAGCCTATAGTTTAGGGTTTAGGGTTAAGGGTTTGGGGTTTAGGGTTTAGGGTTTAGGGTTAACAATAACAATAACACAAAGATAGTAGCAACAATAAGAAGAAGAAGCATATCAATAGTTAGTTGTAAATAGAATGATAGCAACAATGGTAATTCTGCCAGAGATTGATGAGAGTAAGAACCACAGTAATAATAATCACAATAATAATGAGAAGAAGAATGCTGACAACTCCTGCCTTCTCCATGCCATGCGGGATCTTGGCAAAGAGCTTGGTGTGGAGGCAGTCGTCCGGCATTTCGTACTCGACCTTTCCCGGACTCCCCCGGGCTCAGGGCTCAGGACTGCCTGAACCCTAAACCCTCAAACCCGAAGCCCTAAACCCAAAGCCCTAAACCAAAAGCCCTAAACCCTAAGCCCTAAACCCCAAGCCCTAAGCCCTAAACCCCAAGCCCAAAGCCCTAAACCCTAAACCCTAAACCCTTGGGGTTGAGCGTTTGGGGCCCTCTTGGGGGTTCGTTGAAGATCAGCAGATTGCGCTTTAGCTTTTGCCATCCCGCACCTCGAAAAGGAACTTGCCACCGTTGTTGCCGGTGGTAATCCTGTGTTCGGTTGAGCTTTTGGGGTTTGGGGTTTAGGGTTTAGGTTTAGGGTATAGGGTATAGGGTTTAGGGCTTAGGGTTTAGGGTCTAGCGCTTAGGGCCTAGGGTTTAGCCAGCATGTGTGCGACCGCGGACGCGAGGCGCAACCGCCGAGGTCTCGGAACGTGACAAGACATCTGAGGGCCCGAGACCTGCAACATCGAGACACTAAGCAGCCCAAAACCCGAAGCCTTAAACCCTAAACCCTGATCCCAGCTCAGAAGAGCGTCTTGTATCTCTTGTCCGGGATCACCTGCACGTAGCTGAGAGACTCAGGCCCGCGAGCCCGGATCACAACGCAAAGAGTCTCGTTTACTTCGACTAGGGTTTTGGGGAAGTTCATACATTGAAAGGGGATACCTGTACTACTTCGTCCGACCCCGGCGGTAGTTACCTTATTCACCAAGGCTACAGCATCTTGCATTCGAAGCTGCTTGCCTGAGGGTTCATACAGTGCTGGTGACTCACCGTGTCAAACAGTGCGAGGGAAGCAGTCTCAACAACGGAATTTAATCAAAAAACGGCCCGGAATTGCCAACTGTGCAACTCTGCCCAGCTTTCAGATCACAACGCGCAGACTCTTAAGACCGATGCAGACTCCTGCACTTGCCTCTCTTAAGCTCTGAGTCCTGGGATGACCTTGAACTCCTAAACCCTACTAGGCATAAACGCTGTAAGCTAATATGCCTGCAAAGGGGTTAGGTTGCCCCAGTGTATGTTGTAAACCCCTGAACCCTAAACCCTAAACCGGCTAAATCCCGAAACCCCGGAAGCCTAGACCACCAAAGCCGATGCTCGATCCGAACACCTGGCCTTTGTTACCCGGTTCTCTTGCGGCAGGGTGCCGGCAGCATGCATCGCCTGGCCGACCGACTGCTTCCACTCAGTGGCAGTTCAGGGCTTCGGGGTTAGGGGTTTAGGGCTTAGGGGTATCGGCTTAAGGGTTTTAGGCTTTTGCAGGTTTAGTTCTACAGGTGGTGGGGCTCAGGCTTAAGAGCCGTTGGGTTTAGGCTTAAGCTTTTTCTGGTTTAGCATTAATGGCTTTCGGGTTTAGGGGTGTTGGGGTGTGTTAGGGCTTGGGGCCTTGGCGATGGGTCCTAAAAACGCTAAGTTGCTGTGTCGAGTTTAACCCGGCACATCTACAAACACAGCGGCGACGGTGGCAGCCGTGGTGGCGAGTGCGGTGGTTGCCTTTTTATCGGAAGGAACAGGCGACAAAGATCAACAGCAGACGAGGGCCTGACGGACTGGTTTTCAGGCTTCCAAGTCTCAAGGGTGGTCAGAAGCAGCTCCGATGTCCATCCGAACTCACAGGCGAGGGCGCAAAGGCAAAGCTGAAGCTTTAGGCCGAAACATCGGATGCCCATAAGACCCTCGAGCCCAAGGGTCCTTGGTGAGCCACTCTGCGCCCCACTCCTCGCTATGGAGCATGTCTTCGGTCCTGCAAGTAACCGGAACCGCACAGACATTCGAGCCCCTCCTGAAGCGACACTGCAACAGACCATGGCCTTCCCAGCCCCGAGGCATGAAAATCCGATCTTTTCGCAAGCCCCCCCCCCCGGTCCAGGGGAAGGTGATGCCGTAAAGCATGCCCTTGCGCGTCTTGGTGTGATTCTCAGTGACCGTCTCGTTCGTGATGGTCTTCCATGCAGGGACCTCGCGGAGCGACGTCGGGGGACTGCAAGGAAATGCGCTGGCATGTAACGTCGTGCGACTCCTGAGATGAAGGGCAGAAAATCTCTCTCGTTCCAACAGAGACAGAGAGAGAGAGAGAGACATACATATAAATATATATATATATATTTACAGATGTGTCGCCATGTTTCTCAAAACACTCGATACACTTTGTTGATCTGTGCCCGCGTGATCTTGCAACCAACAATGACATGATACCATTCAGCGGGCAACATATTGCAACCTCGACTAGAATTATGCGCATCACCGGTATTACTATGGTGAACAAACGGCGCCATTCGCACACCAAGGTATACTTACAAGCACAAGACACTGTACGCAGATGCTTTCAACCTTTTCCATCGTGTCCCTTTGGAAACCCCGATTTGCCTTCTTCTTGAGCTCTCTCTTGCACCTGCGCAGACAAAGTTTCGAGTAGGGTTTTGGGGTTGGAACTGCTAGACCCCAAACGCAGCCGCCCTGCCTCGGGTTTGAGTCAGGGTTTAGGGTGTAGGAGCACTACCACCAACACTACCACCACGACGTTACGACGACAACGTCGACAACTACCCGACTACCACTGCTGCTTCTTCTGCTGCTGCTGTTACTTACCACTACCACTACCACTACCACGACGACTACGACGACTACGACGACGACGACGACGACGACGACGACGACGACGACTACTACTACTACTACTAGCACGAGTACTACTACCACCACGAATAGGACTGCGACGACGACTACTAAGGCTCCAACTGCTGCAGCTGCCGCGAACGCCATCCGCGTCACACGATCAGCACGTCGACGACTACCATCACTATACCAGCTCCGGTTAGAACCTTTGTCGGCGTTGCCGGCATTTCTAGGTTTGCTTGTCGTTCCAAATCCAAACCTAAACACTAAATGCCAAATTCTACAACCTCCCGAACTCTACCCCCATTTCTCATCACGGCTATTGAGTTTGGCCTCAAGCAACCCGCGCCTCTGCTGGATGCGCCAATCTGCCTCCGCGACTCCCTCGGGACGCTCCTCTTCCACCACGCCGACCCTCCAGGTTTGGGGGGTAGGGTTCAAGCTTTGGGTTTAGGGTTTTGGGCTTCGGGCCATCGGATTCTGTGCTTCTCTGCTTTGCTTCTGCTGCTCGGGGCTTGCATCTACCTGAAGCAGCAGAAGTGTTCTGTTGCGGTCATGTCACTGTATGCTGCGATAGTATGCACTATACTCCTTACTTGCCGTATCTACTGTTTCATTTTCACCTTCAGATTTCTATGCAGTTCCACTCACGTCTTTTGGCACTGTTCCCTGATTCTCCTGTTCTTGTATCGCGGTGAGGTTCCCTGATCACAATTCTTCTCTGCTGGCGCGTGCCCATTGCTACATGGTCATTTTTCGATGTTCTGACATGTTTGATCTTGCAGTCGAATATTGCCATGCTGACCTGTACGGAAATGCTTTGCGTTTACAAATTCATTTACTTGTCTGAATATGTGTAGTGTTGTGGGTCCCTCTTGCCTTGACGACTATGCCATGTCTGTACCTGCCAGTATGGTAGTAAGGGCAACCGGGGAGTACAATGCTGAAGCACTTACAAATAATGCTGGTAGAGTTGGGCATCACCCTTTTAGTATGCTACCATAGGTCATAGGCGTATACCAGCGCGCTTGCCGTTCTACTGACCTACTACCCCACTACTGTCTAGATACGACACATCCCTGTACAGTACAGTGCATTGTGATGCCATGACGTCTGATGTACTCTTGCATGCACAACCGTGCGCGCTCGTGTGCTGCTGTAGAGAGCGCGTTGTTACACTCTGGCTGCTGTACGTCTAGACCTTCAGATGACGATGGGGTGAAAGGTGGTACTTCTAGGCGACCACCTGGTGATGGCTCATTTGGAACTATGCTGCCATGATAAGAGCATAACTATGCTTACAATCTCTCATCTGAGTGAGGCTCGCGCTGCAGAGTAGAATACTCGACATGATCCTTGCGGCACAATGCCCAACCTGCACCTCCAAATGATGCCCCTTTTCACTTCAAAAGCCCGCTAACAACAACCGAAGCCAGGGTCAAAACCCCAAACCCCAAGGCCACCCCACAGGAGTGCGAGGGCTTCGTATGTCCGTGAACTTCGAACCAAGACTGCTTCGACGTGATCGATCCCCCCCCAAAAAAAGAAAACCTATTTTAAAAAAAAACTCTCAAACCATGCAAGTCCTACGGGTGTATAAACCATATGAAACCTTGCTAGCCCCTGCAGAATCCCACAAACCCAAAAGCTACCCGAATCCATGGGCTTCCAGTTTGAGGTTCCCGCGGGCCCCCATGGAGCTTTGCCCAGGACACGGCGGGATCCTCCGCGGCTTCAGTGGCGAGGATTTAGCGCTCAGGGTTTAGAGTTTAGGGCTCAGGCTGTAGAGCTTGGGATTTGGAGTTTGGAGTTTGGAGTTTGGGGTTTAGGGTTCAGGATTTGGGCTTTAGGTTCGGGGAGTGGGGTTTGGGGTTTGCAGTTTGGGCGTGGGAGCCCTAACCCGAAACCCAAAACCCTGAACCCAGGCTCGCAGACGGGGTCTTGGGCTCTCCCAGCTACGATGACTCTGTCGCCGGAGGCTCGCTGGTCTGATAGCTGATTCAGTTCAATTGGGGTTTAGGGTTTAGGGTTCGGGGTTTAGGGTTTAGGGTTCGGGGTTTAGGGGTTTAGGGTTGCAAAACTATGAAGACTGAAAAGATCCTTAAACCATGGATCCTAAACCCGACACCCACTAGAGATTGCGGAGCAGTTAAGGCCGCAGGTGGGCGGGGGTTTATATGCGGGCCTCAACAAATAGAATAGGGTTAGGGGCTATACAGGATCCCTGAGGAATAGAACTGTTTAGGGCCCTATATATGTGTCCTGGCTTCTTTGGGGCTCAGAGTCGAAAAGCCCCCATTTGCCCAGAAGCTCTCTGCCAAGCACTCCACCACGAGCCTCAAACGGCTCCCATGGAAGCACGCCCATGGCTCTGCAGATGCCAGCAAGCTTGAACCCTTACGGTACTAGGAAGGCAAAGGTGATGGTGAGTGCCGATGACTTCCGGGGGATCTCACATCCTAGAATCTACGTCTCTCTGCGTCAACCCCCGAGAGCTGCAGTAGACGAGGATCGGACAAGCAGCGACTCTTAGAGATGGCTGACGATTTCTTCAGCATGGGTGCACGAAGTCTGGCATGGCACTGGTACTACAACTCGAGCCGAAGACTCGTTCATGCTTTTCGGGCCCAGAGAAGCAACACCATGCAAGCCCATCAAGTGACCAGGCGGCTGACGTTCGTGCAATCTACTTCGGGGTCCTTAATGATTAGACTAAGTTTCGGGAGTAGTATTTTCGACTACTGAGGCTTCTACAATATCCTCCTGTCCATATCTCTCCACCTTTGCCAAATCTAGACCTTCGAAGGCGCGGTCATCCAAGCAGGCGGAACCTTCTCGAAAAGGGGTTCAGGGCTTAGGTTTTGGCGCTTAGGCTGCTTCTTCAAACTGGAAGCCCCGGTTTCAATTTGGTTTGCACCCTGTCAGTCACCTGGAACATATGACTCCCGTGATTTTCATGAAAAGTGCGACATCCGGCAAACACAACAAAATCAGCGTGTTAAAACCCAAATCCTGAAGCCCTAAACCCTTTAACACTCAAGCCCTAAAGCCTGCTCCTCCAAGGTCCCCGGCGAAAAACATCGCGAGGCCCATCCACTCCTCCGGTAACAGCTTGGCCAAGGCCTTCGCCTCCAAGTCGGAAGTAAAGAGCAGTGAAGGGTTTAGGGTCGGGGATTTTGGGTTTAGGGCTTAGGGTTTAGGGTTTAGGGAACCTTAGAGGCGCCCCGCCCTCTCCGCCCTCTATTTTGGGACAACCACAATGTCAAGACCTCCGCAAAACGACTCCTAGCCAAGATTTCTTCAGAGCCCTAATCCCTACGCAGGAACCGTGCCGCGCCCTTAATGGAGCCACCTTCGACCTACGTCTTGAGATACCCAGAGTCTGCCACAGAGTCTCGCCGGCCTTCTGCTGCATCGCCTCGCTCTGAGACCTTCGGGGCAAGGGTATATGACGCCGTGAAGCTTGGATTCAGGACAGTTGGTCATTCTGTACCGTGAAAGCTTGGCAACCCTGCAGCACACATGCACGTACACATACACCTACACATACATGCATAATTACGCACAAAGGTGCTCGAACGGACGGGGAACAACAGTCTTCTCCGCACCTGCTTCGACGGCGCCGTGGGCGAGATCAGCGCGTCGAGGCAAAGCGGTGGTGGCCGCAAAGGCCCTCCGTCCAAAGTCTTACGTCGTCAAGCTGAAGAGGCTTAAGAGCCGCGGCAGTTAGGTTGTTGGGATCTAGGTCCCAGGGTTGCTTCATGATCCGTGTCAAGCCAAGCCAGACCGGCCAAGACAAGCATCATGTTCCATACCCGCTTGGCTGTGAATGGGGAACTATGCTCCTGGTGTTCAAACTTAAAGTGCAGTTGTGGCAAATGCTGCGCCCGGCCCGGTGCCTGCACTCATCGGCGATCGGACTTGCTTTGAGCCTGCCTGGGCCGCCTTGCGATCAGAACTGCAAGGGCCGAATCAGATGGCTTTGGCTGGAAGTTGCAGGGGAGCTGCCAAGCTGCGGATGCTCTTACAACTGAGAGCTGCAAGGCTCATCTAGTGGAAAGGATTGTCTGTAGGATAGAGACTAGAACACGGAGATTGAAGCAGCCGTGGGAAAAACAGACGAGCCAACCAGGACTGGAGCCAGCGAAAGCCTTTCGCTGATGCTCGAAGTCCAAGATCCCACCAAGAAGGCGGTCCGATGGTGCCGAAGTCCCGAAGCGCGGAAGCCCGAATGCCCCTCCCCCAATCCTGGAAGCCGCAGGGCGTGAACTTATGTACCTGAGACTCGGGTGCTGGGGCATATTTCCCACTGCTTTAGTATCACCCTAAACCCCAAAGTATACTATACCATAACTATAGTGAGGAAACCTTCAAAATAGTACTGGTGTTTATTTAGGCCCATATCCCTAAACCCTCAACCCTAAACCCTAAACCCTAAACCCCTAAAACCCTAAACCCTAAACTTACTAAACCCTAAACCCTTAAAGCCCTAAACCAGACCATCCTGTTAGTGTTCAGGTCCCCTCTTTTACCGGGAGCCTGGTGCAGAGCTCTCGGGGGCTGCAAGGCGGAGCTCACCAGGCGGCCTGGGAGTCAGCCGGCTAAGTTTCAGGTTTAGGGTTTAGGGTTTAGGGTTTAGGGTTTAGGGTTTAGGGTTTAGGGTTTAGGGTTTAGGTTGGGGTTTCAGGTTTAAGGTTTTGGATTTAGGTTCTAATTTGGGGTTTCAGGTTTAGGATTTATACAAACCCTCTCGCGGGAGGGGTGTTTGCTGACCCGGATCTGCATTCCAATGCCGCCGCTTGGGATTCATGTCCTCCTGGACAAGAAAAAATTGACCAAAGTGTCGGCGAGCGGGGGGCGTGGGAGAAAAAAATTGTGCGCTTTGGGAGACACCGTAGCGACACAAGCCGATGGCAGGGACAGCTGCATTCTCGTGTGGCAGGTCTCCTAGAAGCATCTGCGTAGAAAGCGGATCCTGGCACTGGGTTCTGCGGGGATGACGCGACCGTAGAAGCAGGAGGATCATGTCATGGCTTCCCTCTGAATCCGAAACTGAACGGAAATGGTCTGCACGCCGTCAATGATTCCGGAATACGTGCACATCAAACTTCGCCACAGCCCTGCTGAACACACAGCTAGAAGCGCAGCAAAAGACGACCCTGCAAAGTTCAGAACCCACCAGTGCTTTAGCTTCCACCTGGAGCTCAGGCGATGAAATTCAACCAAAACTTCAACCCTCCTCTGGCTGAAGCGTTCTGAAGGCTCGGGACGAAAGGGCTGTTGAGCGGTGGATGTGTCGCCGAGTTTGTGGTCAATCGAAGCGTGTGACATGTCAGCAGCTGCTGCAGCAGAGATGCTTTGCAAAAGCGGCGCCACTGCAAAGCTTCAAAGAGACGTCCTCTGACACCACATCCCAAAGCCCTCAGCCCTGAACCCGTATAGAACTCCTATACAAGGCCCATACAATCAAACATTTATAGAACTATGTCAAATTACTTATATTGCTGCGCTCAACCCGCTCCCCCTCTTCACAAATCCCCCTCCTCCCCAGACATGGCAAATCTCGGCGTCCGGCGCTCTTGGTTTGCCCGGGGCTCTGAGCCTTGTGCTCCTGTGGGCTCGTAGCTTTGGGCCGTTCGGGGTGCCGGCTCTTACTTAGGGCTTAAGGCTTTAGGGCATGTGACTTCATTAGGTTTGAATTCTTGGGCTTCGGTTTAGGGTTTCGGGCTTTGGGGGTTGAGGGTTTGAGAGCTTGCCCTTTGGCATCCGAGTCAGGGTAGACCTTCGAGTCTTCTGGCTTGGCAATGTGCTTCTATCCGCAGGAGCCAAGGATGATGTAGGGTTTAGGGTTTCGGGTTTAGGGCTGCTGTTACCCTCGCGCATGCAAGTTTAATGCTCTGTCTCTCTCTCTCTCTCTCACTCTGTCTCTCCGCATCTTGTCAAGTCTTTTTGTCCTTCTCAGGTATCTTCCTCTTGTTTTGACCGCCTTACCGCTGGATACCGGTTGAAGGCGACAGAGGGAAAATGAACAAACCAAAAAGAAAGGCGGTAGAAACATGACAAAAGCAAGAAACCGCGGAGAGCACATCCCGTCAGGGAACTCAAAAGCCAATACAGCCACACGAAGGTGTTTGGAAAAGCTTAGACAGAGAAAGAACAGAAGTCAAAAACATTCCGCTGGTCACTAGTCAGCGACAGAGCAGTGTCGGCACAGCACTTGCTGGCCTTCACGTATTCGTTGTGCGGCGTACTCTGTTGAGTTTCAGCTCTTCTTCTTCTCCGGGGTACAGGGAGCAGGTTAGGCTCCCCGCGCCGGATGGCGCGCCCCTGTTTAAGGGCCTTGTGGGGGGCGTCGGTGAAAGACATCGAGTTTCAGCTCTCTCGCTCTCTCTCTCTTTTACTCTTTTTCTCTCTCGCCCTTCCAGAGTCTCCTAGAAGGAAAGTACGCGACATACAACGCAAGACAAGAAGAACAAGTGCAAAATGACAAGCTCCGACATGCTCCGGCCAAAACCGTGACTCGTGGAATCTGCCGTGTTTCTGTCTCCACCTTGCCTGATCCAAGGCCTGCGCCCTGCAAAACTCCTCGCCTAAACCCTAAAGCCTAAGCCCCTGAACCCCAAACCCTACACACCCCAAACCCTACAAACCCTAAACCCTAAACCCTACAAACCCTACAAACCCTAAACCCTAAACCCTAAACCCTAAACCCCAAACCCTACAAACCTCAGCTTCCAGACCTTGCACATCTTCGGGGCTCTTGAGCGGCCGCCGCTCGGCCGCAGCCTGCAGAGCCAACTTGAGGGCTTTCGGTGTTGGGTTAAAAAAGTTTAGGGTTCAGGGTCTTGGGGTTTCAGGTTTAAGGTTTAGGGTTTAGGGTCTTGGGGTTTAAGGTTTAGGGTTTAGGGTTTAGGGTTCAGGGTCTTGGGGTTTAAGGTTTAAGGTTTAGGGTTTAGGGTCTTGGGGTTTAAGGTTTAGGGTTTAGGGTTTAGGATTCAGGGTCTTGGGGTTTAAGGTTTAGGGTTTAGGGTTTAGGGTTTAGGGTTCAGGGTCTTGGGGTTGAAGGTTTAGGGTTTAGGGTTACACTGCGTCCTCGGCGGCTCGGCGGATGCGCTTCTTCAGGAATGGGGGTTTGCCCACTCCGTGCGCTTGCGTCAGCATGTAGTCCCGACCCGAGCCCCAAGCACCCAACTATTCTCAAGTGGGGTCTTGGGACGGCCCTGGAAGTTTGTGAGAAAGCTCTTGAGGCCATGTAAATGGTCAGCAGTTTAGTGGGTTGCGGGTGCCTTCAACAATGAGCATAGGGCTTTGTAAGCTTATGAGGGCTTCGTAGGGGTTTAGATGCCCCAAGATCACACCTGTCTGCGTGCCTTAACGCGGGGTCGTTTTGGACTTGCAGATGCATTATTTAGAAAGACACTGTGATGTGGAGTTGGACTCACCACCTTCAGTGTTTGACAGGCAGATCGTGGCCTGAAAACCCGGGCAGAATCCGAAACTCGTTGGGAGCATGTCTTCAGGATCTGCAGACAGACGCCGTTGCAAATGTAGACTTTCCCTGGTGGTCTAGGCATTCGAACTGATGCTTCTAGCGGGCCCGTCATCTCTAAACACTTAGCTGCCTTAAACCACCAGAAAAAGACTGATCCCCAAGGCTCGGCTTTCGAGGGCAGGAGCTTTAAACCCCTAAACCCCGTGGCACCCCGTAAAATAGCTTTTGCAGGAATCCTTACAATGACCCTTGTAGAACCCACCACAGAAACCCGTAATAATATTCAGTTATAGCAAACCTCACGGCCGCTGAAAGAACTCTAAACACCTACCATCGGGATTTTATTCACTAGAATAGGGCGTCGGGCTATCAGACGGAATACAGGTCTACGGACTATACGGGGGATACGATTACTAGCTTATCCCGACCCATAGCGCCTCAATCCTAGACCCCAGACCCTAAACCCTAAACCCTAGACCCCAAAGCCTAGACCCTGGACCCTAAACTCTAAACCCTAGACCCTAAACCCTAGACCCAGACCCTAGACCCTAAACCCTAGACCCTAAACCCTACAGCCTAGACCCTAAACCCTAAACTGTAAACCCTAGACCCTAAACCCTAAACCCTAAAGCCCCGGTCCAGCCTCTGCGGAGCTGGGAGACGACACAGTCACCTGCCCAGCCCGACAGCAAAAACTCGGTCGAGGGTTTTCGGATCTGGGGGTTTCAAGGGTTTTTAGGGGTTTAGGGTTTAGGGTTTAGGGCTAAGCGTCTCCAT